>VWYP01020124.1:0-30406 GCA_013400435.1 Pycnonotus jocosus | reverse complement strand
TTTTTTTTTTTTTTGTGATGGGTAGCTCCTAGTTTTCTGCATGTGCAGTGACAGAAATTATATCTGAATTACTTTTAAAACCTTGCCCAATTACAGCATGTTTATTTATTTCTTTATGATTGATATGCAGGCTATATAGATGTCTCCAAGCCAAATGAGTCTTACTTGTAACTCTTGTAAGGCCAAGGCAGTTATACAAATGATAAGTCTATTTCCTCTACCATTAGAGTTTGAGAAATCCTTCTACCTTGCTTAAATGACTACGAGCTGCTTTTGAAGTTGGTTTTTCTTTCTCTTTTTAAACACAACATCCTTCCTTCCTTTCTGATGGTTAATTCTATTATGCTTCTTTAGCGCCGGTATGTATATATATATATATATATGGAAAGACATGTTATATAGGAAAGCAAAACACCTTTTGCCTAGGGTGCCATCTTCCAGTTAATATCAGTAAGTCATGTTCTGTTGCTTATAAGTGCATCTTGCTCAACAACTTATCACCACCTCCAGTACAAACGCTCGCAGGTTGTAGCTTCCTGCTGTGTCACAGGGAATAGCTAACACAGTGTAACAAGAGATCATTTCATTAGATTACCATGAAAGAATCACTGCTGCAAGGAACTTGAGCTGAACAGGGACACAATCCCTGTGTTAAAAACTCGAAACAGTTTACCATTAAAGCCTTGTGTGACTGCTTGAGAAATGTCTTAGAGCAGCACAAAAGCTGGCACCATTAGCTTTCATCCCTGCTGAGTTGGCAATAAAGTGCAGACATAAGTAAAATGCATTAATTGGTATTAGTCAATCTAGTTAAGATGTTCATTCTCCAGGCATCTTCAGATTTCATTTCCATAAAGTAGGATTTCTTTAAGTCTCATAATTTGATTTTGTCCAGCTGAAAATGATATTGACACAGTGGCAGCAAAAGCACAATTACACCCCAGCTTTACAAAGGTGCTCTCTATCTAAATAGACTGGGACCCACGTGCTCTCAGTTTCACATACACACACAGAGGAAAAAAGCAACCAACATAAAAAACCCCAAACCTGCAGAAGAGGAAAAACTGATGTATTTTCCTGTCATTTTCCTATTGCTATTTTTCCTCCCTTTCCCCCGTATTTTTCCTAGTGTGCACTACTGATTACTGCACTTTAGGATCAGAATGAACAATTAACTGCCTAATTATTCCAGTCACACCAAGCCACAATGAAATCTTTATTCAGTGTTTACAGCAATCTTTGGCAGAGACTGTCTTGCTGTTTTTAAACCAAGAAGAACTGCTCCCTTTGGCTCCCTTCAGCATCAGCTGCCTGGGTTTCAGAGCTGGTTGCCAATAATCAGCCTCCTTTTTCTCTTCCAAAGTGGCTATTTTTTTTTTAAGGGTGAAAAGACCTATTCTCATCAACTCCCCATATATTCTCCCTGATTTATGTCCCAGCCACTGGGTCTCTTCCTTCCGTATCTTTTACCATTTGTGCCCCCCCGCACCCCCTCCGCGCCGCTCCCGCAGCGCCCGCCGAGCCTCGGAGCCTCCGGAGCTCCCCGGAGCTCCTGGACACCCCCGGACAGGGGGGCGCTTCTTCCTCGGGAGCCCCGGCGAGGGGGTGGGAGGCTTGGCGGGGATAATTTCCAGCTCCGGCTATGCAGCATCCACACACATCCACACACGCACGCCTTCTCTCATAGTTTTTTTCTCGTTCTGCCGAAATCCCGGAGGAGGCTCCCCTCCCCGGGAAAGTTGGAGAGAGCCACTCCATGCCCCGGGGGGCTCTTTCTGCCCCCTCTCCGTCTCTCGGACCTGCTCCCCTCTCCCGACGGGCAGCCGCGCCGCCGGGACGCTCCGAGCCCCGCTCCGCCCGGCTCTGCCCGGCTCTGCCCGGTCCTGCCGCCGAGGCAGAGAGCCTGCGGAGCGGGGGGAAGGAAGCTTGTCCCAGCCAAACTCCAGAGCCAGCCGCTGTGGGCTCGCTCCGTTCCCCACCGCCTCCTCCTCGCCCTCTGCCTGCGGCTGGACAGCCAGGGAGTAAGGGAAAGAAGTAAAATAATAATAGGAGGAACAACTAAGATCAAGAGAATAGTGAAACCCTAGGGAGAAAAAGGAAGAAAAAGTAAAAAAGAGAGGGAAAAAAACCAAAAAGAAAAGGAAAGGTGAAAAAGGAGAAAGAAAGAAAAGAAATAAAAATAAAGGAAAAGAGAAAAGAAAAAAGGAGAGGGGAAAAGAGGGAGAAAAGAAAAAAAAAAAAAGCAGATGAAAAAGTCGGCGAAGGGGAGGTCGGGTTACCTTGCAGTGAGGAGAAGCTCACGACTGCCTTCCTGGCGACGGGACTTCCCTGCTCTGCCGGGTGCGCCCCTCACATCCCCGCGCCTCCCGTTCCGCTGGCGCGGAGGGAGCTGCGCTCGCTCCTGTCTCCGGCTGCGGAGAGACGCTCGGGATGGGGGGGCTGTGCGGGGCCGCAGGCGGAGGAGGAGGAGAAGAAGGAGGAGGAAGGAGCCCCGCGGCCGCCCCGCTCCCCAGAGCTGCCCGCGGGAAGTGGCCGGCGCTGCCCCTGGCTCGGCTGCCCGTGGATATCGCGGCGATCCCGGCGCTGCCGCGGGGACCTGCGGGAGGCGATTGGTGCCGCGGAGCTGCGCCCTCCTGCGCCGCCCCCGCCCTCCTTCCCGGGGAACCCCCCGCCCCAGCTGCGGCCCCCGGGCTCCACGCAGCCCCCCGGCTGTGGGAGAGCAACCCTGGGTCTCCCCTCCGCAGGGCTGGTCGCGTCTCGGGAGGATTCCAAAACGCACCACGTTGGCTGCGAGAGGATGGGCTGCTGAGATAGACCAAAAAGTCACCCCGGAGAGGCGAAGCGGTCCTTTATTTAACTAAAAGGGTACGAAGATGAAAGCTGAATTTCTTTGGAAGGCTCGCTTTTAGTTAATAAACATACTGAGATTAATGTCAGAGCTACTTTTATGAGGGCAAACAGTAGAGTTTCCTGGGGGGTTTGTGTAAGACTTTGAAAACCAAACAACCAAATAATAAAGGGGTTTTACATCCACCTTTAGAGATAATTTTAGTGTTCATAAAAGCTGCCAGGCTTGCTGAAATACTCCCCATCCACAGAACAACAACTGCAAAGGCAGTGGCAGGACAAGGAATCCTTTCTGCCAACTAATTTGTCTTGATCTTGACCTGAAGCAATCAGGAGGGCAGTTATTTCTTACGCACCATTCCTGTGCTAGCCTTCATCTTTCTGCATAGAATGGGAAGGCAGCAAAGTTGCACCAACTTTGATGATGTGTAAGTGTGAAAAAGAGAGGGAAACTTGCCCACTTGGGTATGAGAAGGTTATTACCTCTCTAATAGCTCCCTGTAGTAATAACTCCTTTTTGCTGCCAGCACACAGCCCATTCCCTGTCTCAGTTAAATTGGTAAATCTCAAGCAACTCCACTAAGCAGAGCTGTGCCCCATCAGACTGTGGCCAAGCCGGTGAGTGGCAGTAGGAGACTCTAAATCCCATTATTGATTATCTGGGCCACTGCCAGTCCCTCAACAATTAGATCTTGAGATGAAGATTCAGATTATATAGTCAAGATTTGTTTCGGGTGAGGTTTTTTTTTGTTTTCTTTTTTTTTTTTTTCTCTCCAGATTTGTGCTAATGATTATTTGCAGAACTAAGATCTCACTGGCTAGTTTTCTGGCCCTGCGTTTTCATATTGATCGTAACATAGTCATTTCAGCATTACAGAAGAAAAAGGGCAGTCAGATCTCTGGAGAGAAGCTGTTGGAAGTTTGAACGTTGGCAAAGCGCCCAAAACAAATGATGAATTACAGCTATGATAAATGAATTCTTGGGTGTGTTACAAAGCCATACAATGTTGTCCCAGTTTTCTTGTATTGCATGTTCATCTTTGAGCTCATCCTCAAGCTGATGGAGCATTTTTAATGTAACAGTTGGAGGAGGCAGGATGGCCTTTGTCAGCATTACTGATCAGCCACAGAGGCTAGGCACACCTCTTACAAAAATAAGGCAAAACAGACCCCTCGGTATCACTTTTCCTTAATACTAGGACAGAACACTTGTAATAACCTCTGGAAAGTTATCAGAACACCATTACTGCTTCAAGTACGATTGCAAGAGCAGTGACTGCTTGCTAGAATTGAGCTGGTTACTGAATCAATGCACTTACTTTTTGTAGTATATGCACACATCTCCATTCCTCTGCTTCGATGTGGTATACATGGAATAAGTCTGATTGCAATCTTAAAGGCTAAATAGATGCCACTTGAAAAGTTTGCATTTCAGTTTGAGTGTAGGTGGTGAGTTTGTTTTCCTTCTCTAAAGCTGGACTGTAGTAGAGGGAAAAAAGTCAGAATGAAATACATATGGCACTTTAAACAGAATGGCAACTCTAATGGATGTTTTTTTGATTATTGCATGTACCACAGAACCACGATAATAAAAATAAACTTATTTTTAAGTTTATAATTTAGGATTAATATATAGTAATGCAGCACTCCTATATGACACAGAAAACACAAAAGGATTCTGTGATACACAGAGTAAGCACTAGAACAAATCCATGCATTTAGTAAATGAACTCCTCAGTTTCACATACACAGCCAAATGGGTTATCCAAACATTGTGTTTACTAAAGCAGATGTGGCTACACACTTTAAATTCTGTCTCATGTGTTGTCTCCTTTCACAGGGACATGATTCAGTAATGTGGCTATGACTTATCTTTCTGAGACCTGTACTACACAGTAAAATAGGAGGAACTTACATTTTCAGTGTCTCATGCTCCCCTCCTCAGTACACAGCTGAATCATGCAATCTGAACACTGCTGTCTGTGTCTCTGAAATTGGAGTTGAGAGAATGTGGCAAAGAGTGTGTTCATCAAGTCACCTGTTGCAGCATTGTATGTTTTCAACCACTAGGCTTTTTCAGGAAAAATGAGAGAAGGTTTCAAACATTCATATGTGAAATGTACATAGAGAACAGGTGGATGAAGAAGTGCCTCACCTCCTTCCTCAAAAACATGAAATAAAATGACAATTTTAAATTAAAAATTTGGAATCTAACTATTAAACCTTACATGAACCATAAAAATCAATTGTTGAATCTAGAGCATTTATTAAGCACAGTTGCAATTAAATGTCCTTACATGAAGCAAGTGAATCTTTCCTCTCCAATACTTGAAGTTCTCCCTGCTGCCATGCTATATGTAATTCTAGAACCATATAGAGTAAAAACAATACTAGAAAATGCAGCATGCTGAGTTGTTTTAAAATTTAGAGGCTTTCTGAGAGATGAAAGAAGCATTTTGCTATCACTGTTTGAACAAGAGAATTTTGTATGCTGCAAGGTATTTACACTGTTCTCCTACAAGGAAGACTTTGAAGATGAAGCATTATATATGGATATTGCTTATGTGTTCATATAGCTTTCTGTCATGCAGGACTGAAAAAAGACATGGATTACAAGTTACCTAAATGACAGAGGTGAAGGAGCAAGAGAGGAGAAAGCAGGAAAACAACTATTTTCCACTTTATGTTATTGCATGTTGTACAAGACTAGCTTTTATGTTTCTCTCTTATACCCCTGCCTCACTTTATCCAGCTCTGTTCGTTATTCTTTTGACAAGAAAAGAGAGTTTGGATTTTGCAGGTGTGAGCTGTGTGTGGTGTCACTTTAGAGGTGGCTAACAAGAAACACTCACTCTTTACAAATACTAGAATGGTATATTTGCACTAAGAGATGGTGGAGGAATTGATATGGTGGAGTTTTGTAGCACATCTGTGAGTTTTTAAAATACTGGGTGTTTATTTAACTGTTGATTTGCTTTTGTAGTTAACTGTGACCTAAGCTGTATTGGTTTGTATTGTGCAATAAATAATGGCTTTTTAAAATACAACAATTGTTAAGGGCACTGTAGAATCTATTTGAGAAGGCAAAGAAGTGAATATTAACTAAAAAGGATTCCATATGCCAAACAATAAAATGAATCCACGACCCCAAACCAGTAAGTTTCCAAAGCAATAAAACAATATTGCACATTGCTGAACAAGTGACATAGCAAGACAATGCATCTATAACAAGAATGGTGAAAGGAATATGTGCGGTCATAAAGTCACATCCATCTCTGTAAAATGTTACTAAACCAGTAATAGGAATAGCTTTCAAGTTGTCATGTCCACAGGGAGGAATATCAGCTGTACTTGCAGCCAAGAAAGCCCAGACTGTTACGTGCTACAATGGTGAAATTCCTGAATGCTGTACAGTCTGTTTAAAAAGCATGTATACGCACAAAATCCTGTGCATAACTGAATAAGACTTCATACAGGACACAAAGAGTGAGACACATATGTGTCACACAGACACATATGGCGGTGCCTGTTCTGCACATGTCTGCAGATGTACCCCAGAACCTCTCACTCAGCAGTCTCTGAGACATGACTTTCTCTTTCATGTGCTTTTCTTTTGGCCTTCACTCTCCTTTTCCCCCAAGGAACCAGTGATGGGTCCCCAGGCCTTGCTAGGGAGTAAGGCCTGATTTTAATCCTTCTCAAGGGGTTATCCGAGCTTAGCACTGTCAGAAAAACTTTGTAAAGTTTTCCTTTCTCAGAGAAGAGGGATCTTCTCCCACTTTGCTCTGCTTCTTTTCTTGTTTTGCCTTATTCAGTCACTTAATACAGTGATTTACCACCTCTGTTGATTATGTAGGGTGGGGAAAGCCAGTCTGACATGGCTTTCTTCTCAGTCACCTTTTCTTCTATATTCATTAAAGAAAACCTTACTCATGCAGATATTCAAATCTGTTGGCCCTCTGTACAGCCTTGTTTTGGGCTATCTCCTGCTCTTTAAAACAAAGTTTTCTTTTTCAATGGCTGTTCATAAGGAAGACATTAAATTGAATGTGGACTTCTATTTCTGCTAAAAAGACCATGACCATGGTCTACTCCATCAGTGTCTTCAGAAAAGTAATTTGTGGTGTGGAGTCATTGAGGAAAATACTCTCTTTTTCTTCTGTTGAGAGATGCATCAGCTTTTCCTTCATACAAGCCTTTAAAACTCCATAGCAGTGGCAGAAAATCCCAAGAGTAGGAGTTTGTTCTGGACTTTATTAATTTAGTTTGAAACCTGATTTGGTTTCAAGACAGCAGCAAGAAAGTTCACTGAGTCCTATTCACATCACAAAATGTCACCTCAGATGGAGGGCACCAGGGGACTTGCATGGCTTAAAGCCTCAGAGGGAGCTGCCAAGGAACTGCCATGTCATCTTGGCCTCGGCCTGGCCTCTCCCTGACTGCACCTTTTCATTTTGCTTATTTTTATCAGGCCATGTGGAATTTCCAAACGAAAACAAATGAAAAATACACACAACCATATTATTACAACCCTACCTGCTCTTAACAATTTTTCTCCCACAACTTTTCTAATGGAATGCTGATGAGCAGATTTTCTGCTCTTCCAGGCATTTACTAAACCAATTCTGAATCTCTCTAACTGCATCACTTAGGTAAAAGGAGTGAACTATTTGCAGTGGTACCTGTACCACAGGATATGAAGTGTGTACCATGGACAAATCACAGGTAGGATGCTGACTGGTAAACAAGCAATTGTCAAATTGCTAGCCACACCCTGGTCTGCAGTGGGAGAACTGTAGGTGATGAAGGATTGTCTTCTCACCATGCATGATGGCGGGGGTTGATAGAAAAGAAATAAAGTGAAGAAGGAAAAACCCTTCAGATGTCTCTATATGAACAGTAAAAGGAACAGGCTTCTATTGTCAGAACTTAGGTCAGTGACGTCTGTGCTTGGGCTGCTTTTCCTGCTTGCACTGACTGTCACAATACAAAATGCAGCAGAGCTCTGATTGCCCAGCACTGTTCATGTTCTCTCTATGGGAACTGAGCAGGGATTTTTCTTCGAATATACAATTTACAGCTTGCTACAGCAATTCTGAAAAGTCAATACATATCCTTAGCACAAAGCAGAGAATGAAGGGCATTATGGAGAGAAAGATACTACATTGACAGAGAAAGATGAATTCCACTGCACAAGCACATTACAGGTTCTATTCAGAGGAATAAAATTATTCTTTTTTTCAAACAGAAAGTATTTTTCAAAATACATTTAATATGGTTATATTTAAAAAGATCTTGTGTGCAGCTTATATGTCACTACTGACAAACTCTCTGGCACTGAATTATCATATGATTATCTATTGTGCAAAGAAGATCTATTTATTGATTCAAGTCAGATGTATTTGCAAGGCAAGGTTTGTGGACGGCGGTAATATTTTTTATTAAACCAACTGATTAGAATGAAAAGATGGATCAGGAACACAAGCCCTTTGCAGAGTAAAAAGAGTCCGTTGGTTTGTTTTGTTTTGGTGGCTTTTGTTTTGTTTTGTTTTTTCCCCTAGGTGCTCAAACTGGCTACATAGAAGATGTTATTTCTCCTGGCAAATTTAGCTGCTGTTACAATCTTAGATCACCGTGACTGTTACAATGCTGTTGCTTATGTAATTATAAAATACCTATCTGAGAACCTGGTGACTCCTCTGCATTATTAATAGTGTCTGACATGTTTTCACTACTGCATTGGGAATACATTTAGACATAATCTCCTGACCACCTGAAATAATCAAACTGGAGCCTACAAGTGCTGAGGAAGGGTATGGAAAGCAATTTCCAGCCACAGGGTGGCTGTGCTAGAAGTGGTCTGCTACAAAGCTGACTACTCTTGGTCTTGCAGAAGGTATAGCTGTCACTCCTGTGTCTTACTTTTACAGGTACAAAAAGAATGAGGAGGTGATCTGCCACCTTCATATTTCCTTGAGATCATGGGCCTTGCTGGGAATGGCTTGGAGTTTTCTGAGTGGACTTTAGGACTAAGCAGGGAATAAATGAAAGATATGATCCTAATGTTTAGGATTTTCAATGAGTGCTTGCCTTGAGCTTCAGAAATGCACCAGAGCTGATCAGTTTTCTCTGGGAAGGGAACAGAGCATGGGAGATTGCTGGGGGCTAAAAATGGGTGTGCTGGAAGTCTTTGCAGAAATGCCTCTGGGTGCTTTGAAGAACACTCCCTGACCTTCTACAAGGAGTGTGGTGGGAAAAATGCCGAGCTGTCAACTACATCAATTAAGAGAAGTTTTAGTCTCATCTCACCCTTTCACAATCCCCACTGACAGGCAAAAATTGAACACATCCCTAACTCTTGAGGAGAGGAATCTATTTTGTAGTGTGCTGCAGGCATGATCTAGACAAATTGCACCTGTATTTTATTTGAACCCATCACAATACAACATAACAAGGCTTTTCAATTACCTCAACAAGCTACCAATACAACTTTATCATTTCAATTTTTCATCCGTTTTCTCCAACTCGGCATTTCTTCTATATATCACTGTAAATCTCATCAGTTCCAGCCCAGTTTAGGCTAATAAATTTCAGTTACCAGCTCAAGCCTAATGAAAAGGGGAAGCTTGCAGGGAAGAAAGACAAAGGCACGGGTTGTTGCCTCTGGGCTCGAGCTCACCCATCAGAGCAGGGCAGTGGATGGGCTCATCCATCCCCATCACCTTGGGGATGGGCAAGGCACACGGGGCGAGGCAAAATTCTGAAGTTCCCTTGCAGGCAGCAGAGCTGCAGGGTTGGGCTGCCCCCAGGACCAGACCTGTTTGTCCCCCTAAAGCCAAGTTTAGGCATTGGTTTGAAACACACCATGCCAGAGCATAGTCTTAGCTGGCATATGAAGAGCCCAAACACAGACCAGGGCTGTGGTTCAGGACTGGGGCAAAGCATTCCACCCCAGTAACTTTTATGGTCTTGTGGCATGCTATTCCTGTCTTCGAGGGGGAGGGCAAGTTAAGCAGGAAAACACTAATTTGGATATTAACTGGAAATGTGCTGAGAACCCAACACACAGAGTGAGAAAAAACGAATTTTGTACCATAATTATGTTTTCTTTGAAAAGACACTGATAAAGCACAAAATTTTCAAAGATTTTATGGATACACAGAAAAGGCAAACAAGCTAAAATAATACTGCAAACCAGCAGACATATGTTTATTAATTCAGACTAAAGCTTGCCATCTGCAATTGAACATTTTCCTAAATAAATCCCACAAAATAAAAATTATTTTAGCTAAGAATCTTCATGGCACTGCTTTTTACGTTCTGGTACTGAAATAGCTCCACTGTAAATTAATATTTACAATAAAAGTATGCTCATAAAAGTTGCAAAGCATTTTCTAGTGACAGTCTATTCAACTATTTAGTGATTCAAAGCAAACTCTCCAAGAAAATCTCCATATCAGTGCAGTACATAAAATATAGAAATATATAAAAAATGACAAAGGCAGTATGTTACTGTTGAGGTGACTCTAACTTGATTGTTAAGCTGGTTGAAGTAGCTTTTCATAAATGAAATATGTCCTCAGTTTTCCTAGAATAGATAGAATAAGAGCAAAGTCAACAAAATGTCTCATCTTTATTTTCCTTTGAAGACATTATTTTCTCTGGAATATAGTAAAAATCTGCGTTCAGTGCATGTTAGCTAATTCTGAGGCACATGTTAACAAGCAGCCACACAAGGGGCTAATTTACATGCTTAAAGACAACCGAAATTTTGTTTTGCATATGTAAATACACCTGCCCAGGGTAAGAAGTGGGCCTTCCAGTGTACCTGTGTGTGAGCTGGGTTTGCAGGCATTGAAAAAACAAAGTCTGATCTGCTACTACTGTCACTGTAGCTGTCATCACAGCACAATTGAGGCAGAAAACCTCAAGACACCCATCAGACCAGATCCTGCGGACCTTACTCAAGCAAAAAAATCTTGTTGATGTCAACAAACATTTTCCCCAAAGAACATGTACACAATTGAGCCTTTTTTGTACATGCATATTTTAGTATCACTGAATATCTGCATGAAAAACAAAATAGGTTTGTTCTTTAAGTCATGGATCAAGACACTGGGGAATGAAAAAGAAAAAGCTCCCTCATTTAAATCCAGAAAGAGACTAGTTTTATAGTTTTAGGGTATGTTAGAAGGTTCTGAGTTTTCCAGATGAGTGAAGAGAACTTTTTGAAGAGCAAGTTCCTTTAAAGACAAGTCACAATGGTCAGACAAAGGAGTATTAACCACTAAGAATTTAATCTCATTTGAAGCAATATTTTTAATATGAGAAGCATGCATTTAATATCCAAAGGGTTCAAAATAGTAACTGTTGGTCAATTAATCTGCACCTTGTGTGCTTTTTTAGGACTCTGCCCAGACCGGGGGGCTGCTCTGTAAAAAACATTATGCCTTTAGGCCATAATTCTACCTCTGGTCTGTTTGCTGGGGACAACAACTTCAGTTTACACATCTGGATACCTCACTACCAGAGACCCCAAATTTAGGGTTTTAAGGTGAACAAACCATGATAAACTGACAATGGCACAGAGAGTTTCACCCTTGACAGCACCTCTGGGTCCAAGAGCTGAAGAGAAGATCCCAGTCACCTTCTTTAGAGGAAGGCTACCTGCTAGAGATGAATCTAAGAGGAGCAAAGAGAACATTTTCAGGAAGAACCTTACTGGTTGTGATAGTCAGACCCCAGCTGAAAAATCATAAAAATGAAACAGCTTCTAGAGAGCTCAACCTGCTTTCAAATTCAGCAGACATTTTTAGCAACATTATAGAGAAGACAGGTCTGGACATTTTCAAACAGTTTCAGAAATGCTGAAACAGTCCTCAATCCAAAAACAGCACTGCACATTTGAAGGTAGGATTTGTGTTTGCTTGAAAATGAAAGACTTTTGGGAAAGAAAATGAAAAGATAAAAAAATTCCCAATGACTTATAAATGAAATAAGGCATTTATTTTTTAAAATATAAGAGATTGAAGAGGTATCACTCTAATAAACTCTATCAGCTATTAATTTATCATAATGTAAATGGTTTAATTAATGTTTAATGATACAGTACTTTCCACAGGAACTGATCTCCAAGTACACTGCTTTTTATTATACTCTGATAAATACATTTACGGGAGATGAGGCAAAGGTGTGGTTCACGTAAATCCTTTTAGCTCCAACAAAATCAAGAGAGTGAGGTTGGTTTCTGCAGGTTTACTACCTGCAAATGATATTACAAATAACATATTACCTTAGTGGTTATCTCATACATCTGTGCATGCACATCTTGGTAACTATTTTTGTTTCTGACAGTATAAACTAACTTTGCAGAATCACTGAATTACATTTCTTGAGGCAAGTACTTTTAAACTACACTTTTTGCAGTCCTATCTCCAATGCTTTTTACTCTGAAGGCAAACCTAAAGTCTACTTGTTGCTCAGTTAGATAGCAACAACCACAATAGATAAAACAGAGATACAGTAAGAAAATGCAGGGTGCTCAATAACGTGACTTAATAAGGTAGCTTTGTAAAGTAATCCCAAAACTCCAGGTACTAAATTGCCTGTTGACATGGTAAAAACAAACTCAAAATTATTCAAAAGGTTTGTACCAAGACATATCTCCTCTAGTTGTACAGCATTGGAAACACTATGTGTATCACAGAAAGTAAATTAAAGATCTGAGTAGCATTTACAGCTTTTCTTGCTTGATTTAGTATTTTTCCTTCTCTCAGATGATCTTCCAAATGTCTTTCTTCCACACAATAGGGAAACAGAACAAAAGTATTTCACTTCCAAAGCTCTCCAAAACGTGGAGTTTCAGATACAATTTTCCAAGTGATTTGGAGCCTGTGTCAGTCATAGGGCTATTCTTGGCATAGCCACTGGCAATCTAAGAGCAAAGCAGAATGAATTCTGGAGCAAGAAGATGACCAAGTCAAATTCTAACTAGGTGGAATAGGAAAGAATTAACATATCAAACCATCAGAGTGCTTGGCAGAGAAATGTCTGGCAAGTGAAGAGATGCAACTTAATGTAGGTGATAAGATTTTATTTTCTTAAGGTACACCTTTGAATATCAGGAATTTCTGACTTTTTGCATTGCTCTCTTTCATGTATGTTAGCTTTTGAAAATGGAGGGATATTGTTTTCAACTATATCAAATTTGTGTTCCTACGGCTTTAGCTCAAACCTTATCTATACTGCTCTATTGCAATTAAACAAAATACTGAGGCTGAACTTCAGTGTAACTGTTTTCTGAATCAGTTATCTACATGCAAATTTATAATTTGCTTTCAATTTCTTCACTGGTTCCATCACATGGTACATGTACTCCAGGCAATTTAAGCTAACTCAGCAACTTTGTCTCCTGCAATGCAGGCCCCATTTCCTTCAGTGACAATTTATGTTAATGATAATCAGATGCTTTTTTAATTAACAATGACCTACAAGCATCCTAATATATTTCTCTCTCTCCCTGATGATATTTTTTTTACAGGACTGTGTCACTCTGTTTCATTTGAAACCAGGGGGTTCCTATATCTGTTCAGACAGCACAGGTCCCACAGCCCCTTAATTTTTGCTTTCACAGCGTTTATGTTCATATGTCCCTGTCAGTGTGTGTAGCTCTAACAACAACAGCATGATGTGGGGGCTGAGAGGGAGCTGTGTTGTTCCAGCAGTGCAGAACTGATCTTCACATGTCTTACACATGATCTTCACATGATCTTACAACAGCTCTGCAATTACCCAGGCTGGTTAGACTTCCTACACATACCTAAAGTGGTTCCATATCACACATATGGAAGTAGAGTTACCTTCAACATGCTTCCAAAATGGCAAGGTTATATGCTACCAGGAATAGTCATGGTGTGCAAGACAACCAGCAAAACCAGGCAGCAGAGACATAAGACATATATATATATATATCTATATGTACACAAGACCAGCATAAGATGTAATTCCTTTTATTTTTTGTCATATGTATTTCTGAGAAAAAATACTAATTATAAATTTTTTCAATGCAGAAGGATGCAGAAATGGATCCTGATCCCATCTCCTTCACAGGAAAACAGAAACAAAAACCAAACCAGCAACCATGTTTATAGTTCTGAATTGTTCATAATTGCTGAAGTTTCTTTTCCAGACCCTTTTTATCCTGCATTTCTTGTCAGGACTGTTGCTACCTAAGAGAGATTGCAGGCAACCGGCTAAGACAGAAGATGTCAGAGGGCAGCAAAAAATGGGCGGATATCTCAGTTGTCCCATATCCCACTCTGGCATGTTAGTACCAATCTGCTTTCGCCTTTGACTTTTGCTAACAATGCAGGGCTGTGACCAGTGCTGGCTAAGGCACTGTGCATGTTGGCCTCCCTGCCTTCCCTGCCACAGGCACATCAGCCTCCCCATGGAGAGCAGGACACACATCTGGCTCTTGCAGCTGGGACCTGGACATCTGCTGCAGGACAGAGCTATCTTGCAAGCTGTTGGCATCTTTTTGTGCAGTTTGGTCATAACCTGATCACATGGCTTGGAATGTTGTTCTGGAATCTCTTGAAAGCAGTTTTCCCAGGCGATGCTCTTTCCAAGCCATGGCTGTGTAGATGCAACAGTTTTCCTTCAGTGGGACTGGATAGGGTGTGAGGTCATTCTTCACATCCTAAGACACATTTTAACAGGAGAAAGGGAGACAGAACAGGATGCTATAAAATGCTGATAACTCCAAATTTTTGAGAGGTAATTTTATTCTCATATATGTATCCTTACTCTAGTCTGTAGATCGTCACTGTTGCACTTTGGGTTTTGGACTGCTGTTTTGATAACTGGGACTGTTTTGATAACTAGGGCTGTTTCAATACAGCTGCTGCAAATTAACCTACAATAATAATGAAGGTTGCAGTTGATGTCATACAATCCTAACCACATCACTTTAACAGAAAGACTTACCTTAGCAAAGAGATTTTGGGCTATTTCTAGATAGCAATCAGGCTCTGGAGGCAGCAGAAAGATGACTTTTATGGCTGTAGCTGAGGCATCGTTTTAGGTACAGGGAATTTTGTTAACCCAGCTGGGAGCCGTTAAGTGCCTAATCTGGATCACAGGAAACAAAGACACACTTGGGATAAAGGATCAGCGTTTCCTTGAAATCTGAAGCTGATACACAGTGTGTGTGAGGAGAGTGTGGCTGCTGTGGGTGGTGTTTTGTAATCCCTGGCACTAGCTGATCATCCAAGCTTAGCTGATGATTCAGATAGCACCCCAAGGTTTTATCCCTCTTTGACAAATTCAGCAGTATCCTTCACGGACTGGTGGTGTACATTAGGCTGTTTTTTCTTTTAATTTGCCTTGGTGATCATGGAAGAACTTGCATAATTTGTGAATTTGCAAATAAAAGTCTTCTGGTTTTGGTGGGGTGTTTGTTTGTTTGTTTGTTTTTGGTTTTTTTTCCCTAAAGGAAAGGTACACAAACACAGACTTAGTGTACCAGCCTGACAATAATTTTATATGAAGCATATCAGAAATTCAGATTATCAACAATTGGCTGTAATTGAAATAGAATTACTGCAGCTAATTCCTGGCACTAGGACTCAGGAGGAGGTATTAACAGCCGGAGAAGGGGCAATCAGAGAACCATAATGACTGAAGATTAAGGACTTCATACTGTCAAAAGGCTGCACTAGCTGATATGTTATCATTTATTCGGAGTATTGGACTGTTATGTGATGAGTAGACCACAGATTTTAATTTTGTCTTAAATGCTTCCAAGAAATACTTTGCATTTTTTTTCAGATCAGAATAAATTACACAGTTTTCATTTGTTTTTTGCCAGATCAGTTATCCAAAACATACATAAACCAAAGCTATTCCTGGAGAAAGACCTGGGTGCTAGATACCTGCTGGGAACTACAGTATTTGTTTCCTGACACCACATTTGCTTGAGCCTGCAGGATAGGTGTTACTGATAGGAAGGGAGAGGAAGAAGACTATGAACAGGCAGTCCTTGGGAGTGAAAAAGGAAATTCAGCAAACTGCACTCCAACTGAAATATGGCAGCACATTGGCCAGTAAGAGATGTGCCTGTTTTCTGTAGCATATTGGCCTGCTTTATTTGCCTGCATTTAGCCCTACTGGAGGTAAACAGAGAGGAAGGCATGGGGATGGAGGCTGTCAGAAGCTTGGGGTTTTGTCTCTATTTTTTCTTGAATTGGGCAACTCTGAGAGGCACACAAGGGCCTGGAATATTTACACACTGAGATGTATTCTCTAGACATTCCTCAAGCTCATCTTTCATCCTACACAATGTTCAAAGTTTCACTTCAGCTCCATTAACAGCCAAACACCTGTTTTGGCTGACACAAATGTTTTGAGTTCTGTTTTGACAAAAGGTGCCAGACTGAATGTACTAGATAAAAATGTCCTTCGTGTACTCACGCTTCTGCAGTTGCAAACAGATCTGGTACAGACATCAAAACCACGTTTCAGTTCACGAGAACCATTCTAGAAAAATAGGGGTGTATATTCACTCCTCCTTGTGTTCTTTCATACCTCAAACAACTCAGGAGTTAAACAAACTATGGATATAGATTGATTTCCTGCACACCAGCATTTCACAGAGCTGAGATACCAATTCATGGCCATCAGGGGTCCAGGACATTGACAGCTGGGGTTTTTTGTTGCAATAATAAAGATTATTAAGGATACTAAAAGCCATAGATGAAATCCAGCTGGGCAGGTAAATATCATACATTATTGTGAAGACATACGAATGTGAAGGAAATTTATACAATTCACTTTATAAAGCAAAGTGAAAGTAAGATTTTGACTTTCTGCCCTCCTTCTTTCTTCATCCCTTCCTTCCCTTAGCACAGATTATTTCAGCTGGAAATAGGACCTAAAATGTTTATCTAGTCCAACTGCTCCACCAGTTCAGAGCTGATAAAGCTAAAGCATGCTGTTAAGGGCATTGTCAAGGTGTCTCTTCAACACTGACAGGCTTGGGGATCTACCACCTGTCCATGAAGCCTGTTCCAGTGTTTGACCACCCTCTTGATAAAGATATGCCTTCCTAAGGTCCAGTTTGAATCTCAGCTCCCTCTTTACTTCCCCTCCTTTCCAGCTACTTTCATTCCTGCCTGCCTTCTTGCCTTGCTGAGTAGCCAGCTAGGCAAAGGGGCTCGTACCATTTATGATCTTGCCTTCCATAAAAAACCCAAAACATCCAAATTTTTTCATATATGCAACACAAAATGTCTTTTACCTGAAGAAATTTCTCTAACCTGATCTGTTACATGCAGGCTCTAATGAGAAGCTGTTTTGCCTTTGGAACTGGAATACTTTCTTCCCTTTCCTCATGACAAACAAAAATAAATCACACCAGTATGTATGTCAGCCTTTTTCCTTCTGCACTTGCAAAAATTTTTGCAAATTAGAGCTTCTAGGAAGTGCTACTTTCCCTTTCATTTAAAAGAATAGGCAGCATACTGTTGTGTTCTTTGTGGAGATCAATTTCCAGGTAGCTGCCAATTTGTCGGATTTGATCCTCCATGGGCATTTCAAAATATCCATTTCTCTTTTGCACAGCTAAAATGTGTTTTTGAATAGTTTATCAAAATAATTTTATTTGGTATTTGGGTTGTTGTATTGTCTTTTGTTTTTGTTTTTTCTCTTTTTAAATCATGCAAGCACCGTTCAATGCTTCCTTCCCAAGCACTCTTATGAGGGTATATTTCCCTGTTTACAAATGACACATGGGCTTACAAGACCGAGGAGGCTGTAAAGAAAAAACAACGTGCAAAAGGCAGGAAAAATGGGTATTATTACACCTTTCTTAAAGATCAGTGCATTTTACTCCCAGAGTAATTTTCTCTGTAATCCACTGCCTCCACGTGCTGGTGAGAACATACAAAAGACAAGGGTAATTTATTGTAAACCAATTCCCATGAAGTAAACATTATTCATGGCACGCTCCTCCCTTGGGAAATATTATCTAGTTTTGCTTTGAGGCTCCTGCAATTAACACATCTCTGATGATTTCTGAGGGTTTTTTGCATGAATAGGCAGGAGGAGCATCATAAGAATTCACTAAGGTCTGCTCTCATCCTCTGCACTTTGCAGTGTGCCTCCCTAAGAGGACAAATTAAGTCATCCTTGACTGAGGAGCTGTCCTTGGTCATTGTACACTGAACACTGCTCCCAGCTGTTCAGTCTTTCCATAGGAAACAGCCACCCTGCCAGTGATATTTGAGAATAAAAACCTTTCTCTTGCTCTCAGTTCATCTCAGTTCCCCATCCAATTTTGCTTTTGTTTGTAGTTATGGTGGCTGCCACAACACCATCAGGGGAAATGGATACAGAGAAGGCACATTTTCCACTGAGTTCTCTAATCCCTGTATAAGAATAAGAAAAAATTCCTCAGTTCCTAAAGTTTCTGCTCTTTTTAAGTTCTGGGTAAATACACTGAGAAACTGGCTCTCTGCATGTTCTTTCACCTACTCAACAAAACACAGGATCAGAAAGATTGCTAGCCACCACATTGCATTTATACCTGGCATCCTGAAGATCACAGGACTAGGAGCAAGCAAGATGCTTATAAATGTAGCTTCAAATTTTGAAGGCCCTATGGGTCAAAGAGTTACCTCTAGATGAACATATGTGACTTAAAAAGCAGTGCCCATCTCCATTTTTAAAGTGATTTTCCCCCCTCTCACTTCTGGTTACCTTGTGATGAACTCTGCCACCTCCACATACAAGCCTTCTATTACCTCTCCCCAGCTCTCCTGTCTGGGATGATTTACATTTGTTTCATCCTGAACATCACAGTGCAGGAAGGCTTCTTTATATCAAGGCCAGCACAAGTGGGATCTTGAGCAAGCTGGTGTAGCAGAGCATGTCCCTGCCTGTAGCAGGATGTTGGATTATATGACCTTTAAGGTCCTCTCCAACCCAGCTCATTCTATGGTTCTGGTTTTTGACTTGTTACCTTTATCAGGTTTCTGCAAAGTGAAGAGCACAAGAGCGTCCATTCCTTGCCAGAGTTCAGTGAATACTGAGGTGTGTGGGGTGTGGAATGAATGTGCTTCCCTACGCTGTGTGGGTGTATGAAGCTCTGGGTTGCCTCACTGGTACAGTGCTCCCAGGGACCCATGGAAGAACATTGTCTTTCCTCTCATGGAAATTCCCCCAGGAGTTTGGGCACCATGAGAGCTGTAAATGTGAGGAAACTGAGCCAGGGACACAAGCAGGTGTTTCTCCATCGATTCTCATTGAAGTTGTTGAGATTTAGGTGCCTGTTTCTGAGGAGTGAAGCCCCTGGCTGCTCCTGCAAGTGAGCACCTCTGCTCTCAAGGAGCTCATGGGCTCACACAGGATGCAACAGAGATGTCTTGTTGCACATTTCTGAGGGCATGACAATGCTTTCTGCAAAGTGCTTCATGTTAATTTTTTGGAGGGGCAACTCCTTTAAAGATTATATAGAAATATGAAAGAGGAGAATCCAAATCAGAATGTTTACCAGGTTTCAAGATGCCAGGTTTTCATATTATGATTATTAGTATTCACAAACATTGCTACAATTATGTTGATACTGTCCACATCCAGATTGTTTTGAAATAAAGTACCAGAAAATTAAATGCCAGAATTTACGTCACTCCAGATCATTTATTGTGCTACATTATTACACCCTTCAATTGCCAAATACATAGACATGCCACTTGTCTAAGACAGTTTAATGTGACCTGGAATAGCTTTGCATTAATATCCTCTTATGCTGGGTCTGCATTAGCAAACAGTGCTGCACAGTAGGAAGGGATGTGTAGAGTACAGGTGATACAGAGGATGTGACATGTACACATTTTCGAGTGGGTTTACTTTGGACTGGGTCTAATCTAACCCTGTAAACTGAATGCCTGGTAGTGTTTGGAGCACATTAGTGTGCACTTAGAGTGTGCATTTTGGTTTATCTTCATCCAGAAGTTAGCATGTTTTCACTACAAATATGAAACACAGCAGAGTAAGAGTGACAACTGAGAAATTTACTTGAAAAACTTATTCCCCGCCTGAACTGAAACGCTCATGTGGGAGAACCTTAGAGACAAATTGGTTTTCAATGTAAAGAATCAAAAGAAATCTGAAAGTCAGAGAACCCATGCTATGAGACCATAGCTGATTAATTTTAATGCTGGAAACCAGTGACAGGGTCCCATGTGAATTTTACAGTGTAAATTTCAGGCTGCTGTGTCCACACTTGGCTCTGGCATCTGGATGTGGTCAGACAGTGTGGATGGCAGGGAGATGGGGCTGATGCAGAACAAGACAGAACACACCTGCACCTCACAGCGTATTTCAGATCTGCTCAAGGCCAAGGTGTTTCACGAGGAAGACAGAAAGTGGGGCTTAACACTGAGCACGTCAGCTTTGTAGGCTGCAATTAAGGACAGGCTGTGGCTCTCTGCCTAATGTGATAAACTAGTGTAGACTTCTGAAGAGGTGAGAGCTGCCTGAAATATTCCAGCCTGCAAAACATTTGGATTTGGCTGACAGACTGCAGGGGGAAATAAAACTTATTAAAAAATGTAGTACAGAAAGAGGAGGAAATAAAAACGCTCTTAGTCATTCCCTGGAGCACAAACAGACGCTCAAACAATATTCTTAGTAAAGATGAGATTTAGAGCTCAGCGCATGGGACAGACATCGTAAAAATCAGGGGGAAATTCCCATTTACATCTATTTCTAATGTTAGAGCTTTGTTGTTGACTGGCATAACACATCAGCAGAAGGTAGTTTTGGTTTATGCTTCAGTATGGTTTTTTTTCATCCCATATGCTTACTCTTTGACTGGGCATTTTCACTCGGCAGGGTGAGCTGTGCACTACGGCCCATAGGTTTTCCAGGATTCACCTATCCAGAGTCCAGCAGAGGATTTTCCACCTGTTTTTATCAGACAACACATTGTTATCCAAATGTTTACCTCTGGCTTGGATTTGTTTATTCAAATCTGTATTGAGATTTCTACAAAGAACCTTCTCTTATGTATTCTCATATCCAGTTATCCTTTGGGACTCTGTTGTTGCATGATTGTGAAGGGCAACATGGAGTCTCCATTCAGAGACAGTGTGTCTCTCACTATTGATTTCAACAGCCTTTGGATCGTAAACCAAGCAATAAATTCCTGCAGCATCTAGACTGTGTCAAGCAATTCAGGTAGGCTTGATGTAACCTCATCAAACTGCACCCCAGTCCTTTCTGGGGAGGCAGACTTATTTAACCCAAGCACTACAAAGGTGTACCCACTCTCCCCTCCAGCAGTGCTAATGACATCAGTACCTTATTCATCTATCTAAAATCACTGCTAAGCAGAAGGCAAACTAGAACTGATTGTCTTAACCTCTTCATAACATGCCCATAGCAGATGCTCCTGCCATTCCCTCCAACAGGTGAAAACACAGTAGATGTGCTGGAGCTAACCCCAGATCAGCCCTTGCCTGTCATTATAGTTACTTCAGGGGCATATCAGCTGAGAACAGCATCTGACTGATGCTTTATGTAAATAAGAATGAAGTTCCAGTTGCCTGAACATACTGAAGAGGAGAGATTTCTAACAAACCACCATACCGCCAGTGTTGCTGGTGGCTCAAACACTTACTTCCTTTAAATGGCAAAACTTTCCATTATTTCCTCCCTGTCTGAATCTCACAATGTTACACTGATGTTGTACTGAATTAAAATATGTTTTCTCTGTTTCACTCAATTTGCCCCTTTACATCTCTTCTGCATTAATAATTCACTTCACAAACATGGCAGTCTTAAACTTTATATTTTCATCACTGAACTTCAGAGTCGCTACCTTATTTGTAAAAGTCCAGTAAAAAAGCCCAATAAGTTTTCATAAACAAAAACCCAGAAACAAACAAACGGGCAAAACTGCTCTTTGTTGCCTTTAAGAACCCACAACAACTTTCTCATCTTTTTTTGCACCAGTGACTTAAAGGCAAGTTTGATGAAAACAGGTGAGAGACAGTGTCTAAAATGATATGACTTGTTATGTAGCACTCTCTTTACTGAAGTTCTGCTCCTTGGCATTTGCCTTTTGCAATGCCTTTGTATCTTCTCATTTGATGCAACTTGTCTCTCTTTGGCTCCTGATTCACGTTCGGTGTCTCTAAAATCTGATGTACAATTTTGTTTCTGTTTTCAGCCCCAAAATAGCAGCCCAAAATCTCCTTATGAGTGTGTTTATATGAAGCTCTTCCTTTGTTTCTCCATTCCTGCGCTCATCAGGTCCCCCAGCATCTGAGTGCTACCTAGAACCCTTTCTCCATGCTCTAGAATACCTAGGATCCACCTCCCTGCAGAGGTGAAGGGGGACACTTTGGCCTGTCACCTGCTAGCAGGGTGAGATATTAATTAGATACTCAGGGCTTAAGACTTCTGAGAGAACTGACTCCTGGGTCTGTGGCCAGAACCAGACAGCTCTGCATAACATCATGAGATTCTCAGCACACTGCAGAAGCTGTGTTTTGGGAGCTGAGCACACTGTCCAGCTTTTGTTCCCTTACAACAAAAGCACTTACCATTAAAAGTCTGGCTCTAAAGATTTTAACACCTGATACAATTGCAGCTAAGACTAACACCGACACCAGGGGCTCAGACAGAGTAGGCAGCACTGTTGCTCAAGCTCACAGATCTCCCTTCCAACCTCAATGTCACTTGCCCAGGGAGGCAGTAAACCTATGATACAGCTCTGATATGTGTGTCCTGGGAGTCCCCCCTGTCGCCCTCCCTGCCTGGCAGAGGACCCCTTGAGAGGGAGCTGGCTGAGCCCCAGCCCCAGCCCCAGCCTCTCTCCTCTCCCAGCCTCTGAGAAGGTGACTCCACTGTCTGGGTTGACAATTTCAGGCAACTGCAGATAACCACTACCTCTGGTGATACCATGGCAATTCACAGCCAGCATTTACTGACATGGGTAGGTACAGTCTCTCCCCGTGAAGTAGCAGTGGCCCTGGGGCCCCCAACTCTCATCAGTGAGGGGGTTGTTTTGCCTTGACTGTCACTCTGCATATATGTAATTCCTCAGAGTCTTTGGCATCTGTTCCTAACAGCCCAGGCATTCTTGTTTTTAGCAGAATGAAATGTTATGCCTACGGACTAGCCACTGTCAGAACCGTTTACTTTCTGATTGTCTCGCCGCCTAACGCACCTGTGGATGCTGTTTGCAGATAACAGTCAAAAGCCAGCTCACTTTCTCTTTATTTTCCACAGTTCCAGGCAATCTTGGGACTCCTATATTTTGCTTCTTCCTCCCAGCATAACAATTAAATATATTTTGATTGCCTTTTGCTTCAAGAACCGTAGGACTGTCAAAGCTCACTTAGTGCTCCAGCTGCTTCAGGATGATTGGCTCTGGCCTTTGTTACTTAGGTTGCTCATTATATCAGGAAGAATTTATGCATTCCTGGCTTAAACTTACTGGATTCAGCCTGCTTAGGTGAAACTCCTTCAGGAGGAGCTTTGCTTCTTCACACTTGTTATAGCTAATGGGGAAGGAGAGAGGAAGATGGGAGCTGTTCTCTGGAATTGCCTCTCCTTCAATTTTCCCCTCTTTGTTAGCTGTGGGGGGACATAAGGAATGTAATGAGATAGGGTTCCTCCTAGAGGTGTCTCAGAGGACTGAAATGGAGCTGGGCCTCCATTCTGAGCTGTGAGCAATACAGATCTGGAAGGTTTTCTGTGTTTTTTGGTAGAACTTCTCTTCAATTGAGCAACCATAATGGGAAACTGACACAGTTAAACACCTTGCTGCATCAACACTTCATTAAAAAAAAAACAAACAACAAAACCTCACTGGGCAATAGAATTACTTAGGGATGGGGTGAATTAGAGGTGTTTTTTCCGGTTTCTCAGCAGCAGTCAGATCTTTCCCAATGAAAAACTTATAAATCACAGTGAACACAAGGATCTATGATCTTAGTAAGCATGCTACAAGCTTCAGTTAAACTAGGCAACATATCAGACCTAGTATTTAAACAACATAATGAATGTTTTTCCTTGGGTAGAAGTAAATTCAAAGAACTGTGCATTTCATATAGCAGAGAGGTCTAAGACTCAATTATGCTGAAAATCTGCTTTTATCCATGATATCTTAAGAGAGCAAGGAACTAGCATAGGGAGCCTCCTCATACCTTCAGAGTATAGAAGAACAGCTGAAGAGGAGAGACATACATCTCATTAGCTGTATGCTCATGAGGACACCGCAAAACAGAACACTAAATGTTGGTAAATTTTTGTATTTTCTGAAAACAAAGTAACAAACATTTCACATGCTTCCTGGCAGAGGTCCCACCTTGTCAAAGAAGCATTCTCCTGTCCCAATGGATGTGGCACTGGACTCTGCAGCCTGTTGGACTGAAGGGACAGCTTTTTTTTGTAGCTGCATTATTGAGGACACTTGCACAGGGAGAAAAGCAGGTCTTCACTTTGTACCTCTCACTCTGGGTTGAAGAAACTGCCACCTCAGAGCAGTGTCTCTGTGACAGTGTCTGGCAAGAGCCTTGCTGTTTGCTCTCATGTTATTTGGCACATTTCGGAAGAGCTCTCTTTGCAGGGTTGATATTTTGCAGCTGATGCCTCTCCAGCTCATAAATGCTGAATGTTGTACCATAATCAAATACTCATAGGTAATTTGAGACAATAAGCAGCTTTCTCTTCTGTGGTTAAATACCACAGTCAACAGGGTACACACTGCAGCTCTGGCAATTCATTTGCTGCTGTGAGACTGTGGTTGACCTTGGCCAGCTGCCAGATGCCCACCCAGCTAGCTGCTCACTCATTCCCCCTCCCCAACAGAGAAAATGGGATGGAAAAGCTCATGGGTCACAGAGTTCTCTTGTCAGCTACTGTTATGGGCAAAACAGACTCCACTTTGGAAAATTTAATTTGTTGCCAATTAAAATAAGGTTGCATTGATAAACAAAATCAAAAAGTGCCAAGGCACCCTCTCATTTTTCCAGGCTGAACTTTTCTCTTCACTCCTGTCTTCTCTACCACCTCCCCTAAGCTGTGCAATGGAATGGAGGGCTGCAGTCAGTCTATAACAGCTTCTGTCTGCCACTCCTTTCTCCTCACATTACTTCCCTGCTCCAGCCTGAGACATTCCCACTAGCTGCAGTCCTTCAGGACAGACCTGCCCCACTGTGGGCTCCCCATGGGCTGCAGCTTCCCACAAGACCTGTCCACCTGTCCCACTGGGATCTGTCCAGAGGCTGCAGGCACGTCTCTGGCAGCACCTATACACCTGCACCCAATACAGAGGTTTACAAATATTCCCCCCTAGATACAAAAGATATCTGTGTACCTTGTGCATGTATATCATATATAAGGCTTAATTAAGTGACTCCAGAAGAGATATTTTTCCTCCGTAAGCCCTGTGTTTGTCTGGGGAGAAAAGAGCTCTTTTTCCCTCTTTCCCACCAGTCCTCTGAGCAGTCCTCAGCCAGACTCTGGCTCTCACTATCTGGGCACTGGAGCAATCATGTCCCTTGCAATCACTGTGGAAGAGGCCTCTTGAAGCAGCACTTGAGCTAGGAGCTAAATCAGGATGAAGTACCCTCCTTCTTTTTACTGACTACTTAGGTAGCTCATCTAGGGATTATTTGATCCCCTACAGACATTCGTGTAAATCAGATTTCGGGCTATGAGTTGTTATTTGAGGCTGTATGATCTCTGGAAGCTGTGAGTGGAGCACTGGTATTTCTGCACTAACTCTCCTATCAACACACCGTACTCTCAGATTGTTATTTTTATCTACAGTTTAGCTCCATGCTATTTAGAGATAGAAAAAAAAATATTAGCTTATCTAGCATACTTCCTATAAATGTGCTATGGCTCACTGAAGTATCTTATGTAGGATTTTTTTTCTCTTTACACATACACAGAACAGAAGCATTTCTGATTAAGGAACTTGCAGCATGTTCAATGTTTTTGGTGCGATGTATTTTTTCCTGGGCCACATGGTTCAAAATTGTTCTGTGTGCAATGTCCATTCACTTTTGGCAAACCTAAAGGTCTGGTGAGATGCTGTCCGCATCAAGCTCTGGGTTCCTGCATTCCTGGTTGCTTATGCTGGGATCAATTTAGAGAAGATAGCAGCTCACTGCATGCTGGGTTTCAGCCTGGTTCACACCTGGACACATTCTTCTGACATCAAGGCAGAGCAGCCAAGGGCCACAGCAAATGGGAGGCATCACAAGGTCCAGAGCTTAAAGGAGCCTAAAGTGGATTTTAGATCCAGCCCTTTAAATGCTGTTTAAAAGCATTTATCTGATAAGCTTTTTGAGGACACTATCTATACCTTTTCAGCCTCATGATATCTTGAAAGTTGAAGGGGACACCTGAATGTTGAAAAATACTGTGGTTTTTTTAATGCACAAATAAGATGATAATTTTTCTTCCTAAAATCATCAGTTTTCTCTCTCTTTTCAGTTGAGAAATGCAAACAAGAATTAGGGTTAACAACATATGCTTGAGAACTGAGAGTGCTGATGTGCAGCCTGCTCTTATTTTTCATGCTTAAACTGCTGTAATTCTCTTTTAACTGGTCTTCCCACCAGGCAAATTTAACGCCTTCAAGCTGCACAAAACTATGCAGCTCATCTTCCCATTGGGAGTAAGCCAAATCTACATATCTTTTCTTCATGGTAGTAAAGTTCTGCAGCTATTTCAAAATGTTATCACTCACATTTTTTAAAGTTCTCTGTGATCTGTCTTCAGGACCTGCTGATAACATATTCCCTACAGTTCAAGCAAAAAGAACCACTCAAGTATCCTCAGACTTAATCAGAGAGACTTGACAAAGCTTCCTCATTTGATACACAGACACAGGAGTATTTTTTAAACCATATAATATTTGGCGTTCCATTTCCTCTTTGCATTCCACACTCAGATGAAAGGACATTTTTTATTATTGTTATTTAGCCTTGAGTATTTCAGCTTATAAGTGGCCTAACACGGCCTAACACATATTTGTTAATGGGATTTAAAACATACTTGAGGGCTGAGAACGGTTCTGCCAGCTTTTAGCTGAGATTAAATTCTTATGGCTTGGTGGGGTTTTTAAGGGAGAAGCTGACACAATCTTAACTTGGTAGCACAAATAAGCCTCTTACATTTTTCCCCCTGCAAAAGTCAATTTGGTACTTGTGAAAAGATGCTGGATAAAAACCATGAAAATTCTACCCTCTCTTTATTCACAGGGAGGAGCCAACTACAAGAACTAACACTTCCTCAAACTGCCTCCATAATCTGTTTTATTTCTGTTTTGGAAGGACCAACTAGAGGCCTTTCATGACAGATTAATTCCACCTCTGTGCCCAGTCTGTCTGGCTTCTGTGTCGAGGCTTGTGTGAAGAATGCCAAATGCAATGATGGGATTTTTTTGATGGCACAGACATCTGTCAACTAGAAATTAGGCTAGAACCACCATCCATTTTATATAGACCACCCAAAGGTAATAACTCTCAGTTAGTATTGATTTTGGATACATTTGAACCCTTGACCTCGGTAATGAGAGTTCTCATACCAAATCCCAACCCGCTTAGGTGTCTATTCAGTCATCTCTAAAAAGAGACAAAGGGCCTATTTTTAACCATGATATTGATGCCATGTGTAGTGTAGGGGTATATTTTATGTGTAAACATTGTATACAACTGTCTTGGAAATACTGGAAGCTTAGACTGCAGTCAGGAGCCTTCAGAGTTTAAGCAACTTCTCTGTTACATCCCAAGCAAAGCCAGATGAAATGACTTCACTACTGCCTCTGTGTACCTAATGAGATTAACTTGCTTTAAACCAGTTGGTCAAAAAGTCACCCCATGGATCATCCTCGTGGATGGATCTGAGCCTTTGCAGAAGTCTACAACATGTTTGCTCTTGTGCTGGGGTTGGCAGAAGAGTTGTCTGGTTCCTTTCTCCTTCCTCACTGTTTTTGCTCCTGCCTACCCACCAAGACTGGTCTCTGCCTCTCTTGCAGGGACTGCTGATGCCGCTCTTATGGTTACACTACAGGCATAATTATCTAATTGATTGGCATTAAAACCCACTCTTTTGTGAAACAGACCTTAAAAACACCCTAACAGCCCTCCCCATTTTTTGTGTTCTGGTTAAACCACTAAATTTTTTTTTTTTTGGCTGTGATTTATATTACAAGGGGGAGGTGGGGTGAGAATGCAGTATCAGTGAAAAAAGAAAGATAGGAAATATCTTAAATGAAGAAGTTCCATATCAAAGGTGAACCTTTCTAACCAAAATTATTCACAACATCTCTGGTTTCCTTTATGCTGTCTCCTGAAACAAGTGTGAAGCCACCTAACGTAAATAATGAGGCAAAAGATATGAACAGATGTTAAAGCTCTGTGAAATTTGAAAGTTCTCTTCTTTAAGAATTATGAGCTGAGACATTTTTGTCTTAAATTACGACATAATTTTCCAAAACATAATTTTGAAGATGAAGAACCTAAAATAAAATACAGTCTTTAAAGATACTTTTAGAAAGTCTACAGAAACCTGCTTTATAGTAGTTGAGTGTTTTATTCCAATCTTCACTTTTAAACCAGACTAAAAAATTATTATAATCAAAGGAAGCGCCATGCTGAAAATGTTCAGAAACACTTCAAAATAAAATGTTTTGATACCACTAAATGAGTCATTCACTGGCCCTCCCCCCTATTTTGTCATAATTGACATATTCCCACAGAGATTGTTTTGTTCTAATGAAATAACATTTTCAGACAGGAAATGTGGAAAAAAGTTTCTGACCAACTGAGAAAAAACACCACTAATATTTAACTTTTAATTTTCGGTCCACCTGATCTATTTTTTTGTTTATTTATTACTCATAGTTATTTTTAAATAACTCATTTAATATTAAACAAGTACTTTGAGAAAAAAAAATCCTGCAATTTAATTTAATCAGCTTTGCCTTTTTTATCCCAGCCTATTACCAACTTTCATAATGTTGCATTTTAAAATGATTTTAAGAGCAACTGAATGTGAATGCTGGACTTCTTTTTCTTTTTTTCCAGTCAAGGAATACCACAGCACCAGTTCCAGTATCTCATGCAGCACTCACTGGGATGACTTTCCCTTATGCAAATGAGATAAGTTTTGGCTTGAGCCTCTGTGGGAAAACCACTGACTAGACAGGAGGTAAAACCCTGTGTCACATAATGGTGTAATAGATCAGGTATTGCCCACAGTTTTCCTCCCTGTGTGTAAGAGGCAGCAGCAAACAAAGTTAATGGCCCCTAGGACCCATTGTGGAACACTGTGCAGACCTGAATTAGCAGAGGTGAGCAAAGCTTGGAACGCATTAGCTTCATACACACAAACATTTGTCCCTGCCTGCTGTCTCGTGCCTCCCCTGGAATTTTTTTCCAGTCATGGGCATCCTCCTTCCATCTTCTTTGAACACCTGACCAGGAATCTGCTGATTCCTAAAAAGGCCTAGGCAGCCATTAACAAAACCTGAGGTTTGACTGTAAGAATCCCATTTGAGCTGAGGACAGCTTCCACTGACTGTGTATCTGAGTAGAGCATGGTGATGAGGGCTGTCTGTGCCACTCTCCAGAAAAAAAGTGACATTTTTCAGGCAGGTTAAACAAGTGGAGATCTAAACTGTGCGTAGTTCTGTGTTCATCAGCGCTGTTTCAAAGGCAGAAATCAGATGAAGCTGTTTGCCCAGACTGCATTTTGGAAGGTGAGGGATGTACACCTCCATGTGAGGTGTACATTGTTCACCCAGTTCTTGTCAGAAGCCCTGAGAAAGCTCTGAGTGCTTTTCCATAGTTACTCCTCCAAGTATGTGAGTGAACAGGCTGGCTATGGCCAGGACTGACACAGTACTTCTAGTGGTACAGTGCTGGACAGAGATCCCAGACTTGATGCAGAGCATAGAAGACTGCCACATTCTGGTCACAGAATCTGCCAATACTATTTGCAATTATGGGGGAAAGGAGGGAGAATGACGCTGATGGTGCTGTTTCCTTGGAAGTGAAGCACAAAGCAAATTGTGTACTATTTGATCACACAGAGTTACTGTTCTGTTGTGAGACTGAACTAAAAAAACCTTCAGCTATTATTTGAATCTCATGCGGTTTATTTTCGAGAATAAAAATCAAGTTGTTTTATACAGACATTACAATAGAGTGTTTCATCTTTGCCTTGGGAAAAAACAGTGTTTGATTTGTCCAAATAATATCCAGCATCCAGTGGTTTTTCTGTGGCATCTGAAGGTATCAGTGGTAACCCTTCACTACCCAGGATAACATGGGAGGGAGAATGGGAGTGTGTTAGCTTGGATAAACCTAAACCCCAGACAGTTTAGTGTAAATAAGGGTTCAGAGGCACACAGTAAGAGAAACAATGAAAGAGAGTGATGTTGTTGCCATGGAGGATAGAGACCTTTAGACTAGCAATGATGTAAGCAGCTTAGTCCACTTGGTCTGTGTCGCGGTGCACCTCCTGTGTT
>VWYP01020123.1:40351-59326 GCA_013400435.1 Pycnonotus jocosus | reverse complement strand
TGTTGGGAAAGGCTCAAAATAGTTACAAATATGTTGGCATGATTTACTAAGGAAAGCACCAATTTCTAGTGTCCTAGAAATGTGTTTCTAGTATCCTGTGTTACACCTAGTCTTATTTTTGTTTGCATTATATTCACATGAGCAAAGCTTAGAAGAGAGGATGGTGTTTTGAAAATCAGAAAGTGAAAGCAGCCTGTAGAAGGGCAGATCAGCCCCTTGGTTACAGTAATTTTCACCCCAAAACTTAGTGCTGCACACAGCACTGCTAATTGAATGTATGATTTGTATGTGTATATATATATATATATTTTTTTTTTAGTTATATTTTTTTTTGGTAGAATTGAGTAGTATGTTGTTTTTAGCATTAGGCAGTGCAAGGAAGGGTTATACAGTACTAATATTATTCCTCACAAGTTTTCCACAGACTTAGAGTAATGGTCATGGAAGCCCTTGGGCTTCATCCAGATTCAGTTTTATAAGACTATTTTGGTCTGATTTTGTGAGTATAATTTAATTTCTAGCTATTGTCTTTTTTTTTTTTCCCCAGTCCAAATTAACATGCAGTACTAATGCTACCTGCTTACATTTCAAGCTTTCAGCACTAAGTCCCAAGAATATTTGCTTTTAAAAAATTCAAAACAGCATCAATATTTCTTTAATGCTCTTTAAAGAATGAATGTTTTTCCTGACCAGAAACCACCACACTGCTGCTATGTGAAATATTTGTTCTCAAATTTCCCTAGTACTTAGGCTAGTGAGGACTGGGAGTTGTTTTGATGCATTTTTGGGGGGTCCCTGTAGGATCATATTGTGACATTAATGAGGAAGCATAGTTCAGCTCTCTTTGATCCAAGGCAAGTGTAGAATGAGCAGCAATATTTTTGATAAAATCTGAAAAATCCCCTAAGAACACAAATTGATATTTTCCCGAGTATTATCACAGGCTTTCTTACATTCTGATTTTGATCTGAGCAATATAATTTGGAAGCTTCTTTTCCTGATTGTGGCTTTTCCAAACATTCCTTAAGTAGAGGTACAGAACATAATTAACACTGCCAAACTGCTGTTCTGTCTTTCACAAGGCTGTGCTAGGGATGTTTCCTCATGGATTTTGAATCAGGTGTTTCCTCAGTCAAATACAAGATTACATTATTCTCTCTGGACTTTTCTTCTCCCAAGCCAACTGCCTGGCAGACTTTCATGTGGAAATTCTTGTCACTGTTTTTCTAAATCCTGCCTCTGACTACAAAGATTTAAGATACTGTCTCATTAGTATGCAGATGTACTTCGCTAGTTTTGTTTGGATATATTCTAACCACCGTCTAATTAATTTCCTGTTTAAGACACACCTGATCAGAATGTGCTACTAAAACCCAAAAATCTGAAAAACGTGTTGGCTGCAAACTTCTTGCATTCCAAGAAAACAGAAGTGATGTATTTTGCAACCATTTCTGTTTTCAGAAATTTCACCTTTACATCTGATGTTCCAGATGTCACTTTCAAACTTAGCATTTCTCGTAGCCACCAGTCAGCTGTCCTGCCCATTTTACATGGGACTGTGTGATATGAGGGAGGCAGGGAGGGAGGGAGGCACACGGACTGTTTGTCTGCCTCTTTTGTTCCAGTTTCTACAACTCCTGCTCCTACTGGAATTTCTCCAACAGGCTTCCCATACATGGTAAGATCACCATGTCATGCATTCCACAGTTACTTTTTATAGAGATTAAAGAAAGAAGAAAAGTCGTCTTTGTAACATTAGTGAGGACAGAATCTGTCACAACATGGGATGCGTCTTATTTTTTACATAAATTCTAGATTCCCAGCACAAATTAAAAAACCTTATAATCTTCTTTTGAAAAGTCATTCTTGAGTTTTTTGTCACCTTCCTGAATTGCTACTTTGCATCTAAATTTTTTATTTACTTTCTAAATTTTGAGGCAAACTTGCTACTAAGGGCAGGGATTTTCTCTCATGTAGAGAGTGTTTATTTTTAAAAATCCTAATGGTGTCAATAAAGAGTGTATAGAAGAAATAGAACATTTTTGAAGCCATAGAAATCACGAAAAGTGAAACAAAGCTGGAAAAGGGAAGTACCAATTTCAGAAATGTCAAAGACTCCTCAAGTTTGATGAGAGGAGTTACCTTTCCATGAGCCCTGTAAGGCTTCTTTTCAGGGCAGAGCACTGCAAATTGCTAACAGTTGCACAGACCCAGCACTCATCAGCTCTTGCAAGTGTTTTCCATTTTCAGCTATGTTTGACAGCCAACATTTCTTCATTAATAATGTTATAGAAGCTTACATTTAAGGATTCTTTCTCAGTAAGATTACCATAAAATGTGAGCTAGGCACTGATGAATAATCTCTGAAGGATTTTTCATGGTATGTTCCTCAGAGCCCTTGTATGTGTGAGCAGTGTGAGTGTCATGAGTGAGTGTAAAGGAAAGTCTCTTAGAGCCCTTTTCTTCTTGCCAAGGTAGTTGTAACTGTTAGTTACCCACCTGGAAGCCAGCAGATTTTGCCATACTAGGAAAGGCAGGACTAGGTGCAAGAAGACACATTAATTAAGAGGAACACAAACAGCATGTGCCTGTGAACTCAACATCATCTGGCCTTAGTTTTCTTGTGCTCAACCACCATACCATTTCAAAGAATTACATTACTATATCTTGGTACCTACAAATACATTTCCTATACCAGTCACTGTCTCCATATGAAGTCTCTCTCCTTTTCTCCACCCCAAAACACAGGCCTTAGAAAATGCAAGAAAAAATATTTTGTTTTTGTTTTCTTAAGGATAGCATTGACAAAAGCAGGTTTAGGCATTTGGGGTGAATATAAAACTGAAACTCTTTGTAGAACCTACTTAACAAAATCATCATTTCCAAATCACTGAAAATAAAAAAACAATTTTTGATAAAGTCTTCTGTGTTCTGACCAATTAGTGCTCTTAAAACAGGGTTCAGGAAAAGTGTATACCCATTTTTCAATCCATATATCTCACAAAGACAAAAGTACAGATTAATTCCACTCATTTTGATAGCATTGCTGCGTTTTTATAGAATAAGCATCACACCTTGATGCTTTAGTCGACAAGAGTGCTGACCAGACCATTTTGCAATAACTGTCCCTTAACATCAGGCTTCCACATTGCTGGTGTGGCATTGCATGCCAAACTGTGAAATGTTTTCCTTGGTTAAGCTGCAGAAAAGGGCCCTTTGAGATAATTTTTGCAGACAGTTTGTCGTTCTACAGCAAGAGGAGAAATAGTGGGACATGAGGCATGAAAACAGTGTGTGTGCTAAAGAAAGCAAACCCATAAGGCTGGTGATTCACCAATAAAAGTTGGAGAATGTTTGGGGTGAAAAATCCACTCCAGCCAGTGCAGGAGGAAGCTTTTGTTCCTGCATGAATGAGCTTTCTTGTGTGTCCAAGGGATGGGTAGGTTTACTGGGCTCCCTGTCTGGACTTTGCAGCAATATCTGAGGCTTTGTAGCCCAGGTCACTGAACAGATGGAAAACTGATGAGCTGTGGAAAACCCAAAATAAAGTTAGGATGCAATGATGCATTGAGCATGGTCAAAACCTATGATCAACAGTACTTGGCGATATACAAGAACAGTAAGATAAACCAACAACCAACTGGAATATTGCTGACTTACCTTGCCATGCTGACATCACCTTCATCCTGAGAGGGTTATGTCTCAGACAGCTCCACCTTTTCTAACCCTCAGCTTTTGATGGGAAAACGTAGTGGCTTGTTTAAAAGTGTTGTGCAGTGGAAACATCTTGAATCAAATCCTTTCAACAGTTCTTCCTGTGTCTCATTCACTCATTGTGAGGGAGAGTTACCATGAAGGACCATGACCAATAATTTAAAAAGCTGCTGACAGATTTGAGGAAATCCATGTGGGCATTGGTCTACTCTGTGTCCGTAAAAAATGAGTTGGTGTATGAGGCCAACTCAGCCTCTGTATCATCCTCATATTTATAGCCTGATTGAAAGGAACAGACAAACAAGGATTTCAGCATGAAACCAGAATTGCCCTACTATAATATTCTTAGTCTTTCTCTGCAAAAGAGAGATTTGATACGGGATGATAATTGACAAGCCTTGTCAAACACTGGAAGGAATTCTGAAATACTTTAAAAGACTTTATATCATGTGGATTTTATGTGGGTTTACTTGCAAGCATGGGGTTTTTTACTGCTATCATTCTTCACACAGCATAGCTGAAAATTACATGTGGACTGTGACTGCTCAAGACGATTCTTTATGTGAGTAAAGAAGGTAGAATTTGGTCCTTCTGATGCATACATATCTAGTCATAGGATTTGCTTCAAGGATACCATAGGGTGAGGAGAGGAAGAGCAGCACACATTTCTGGAAACAATTTTGAAGTTCTGGTTGTAGTACATTTGCCAGGACTTGCAGGAACCTCACTTTTCTTGATGTTCATTAATGCCGGTAACACTAATGTACTGTCAAAAGAAATTACTGGACTTATGTTGTTTGAACAATTTATATCTTCAGCCAGTCCAAATTTTAGTCAAAACATTTTGTACTAAAATATTTCCTTAATTGAAATCTACATGTGGTTTTTTTAGAACAGTCCAGTTCTTCTAAAATTGGTTGGGCTGTTTTTCTTTTATTTCCACATACCTACATAATTCCTTTCTTAATGATATTAGTGTAGTATACCCTGATCTTTTAACAGGTATATTGTAGGAAGGATGAGATATTCAGTCCATTCATTTCCCACATTCTATCCCCAGTAACATCATCATCATCCTCAACCATCATCATCACTATCATCTTCATCTCAATAATAATGTTCCTTTTAAAATAGTAATGTCTACTTAGTAATATCACACCACTGGTTTATAGTAAAGATACTCAATCATATGGGGTTTTTTGACCAGTCTATACAATAACAAGCCTGATGGCAGCAAATGGGGTCTGCCTGTGTTAAAGGGGAAAATGGATCTAAGTTGAGGAGTTAGATCTTGTTGAGAGACCTTCAAACCAAATTTGAGATGGGATAGGGACATAGCCAGGCTCAAAGAGATGAGGTATGGGAAAGGGAGAGCTAGAGTGACCACACCAGTAGTAAAAGGAGTTTTAAGAGAAAATATCTCAATCAAGAACAAGCAGCCAAAGATGTAACACAACAGGATTATGGGGAGTCCCGTTGCAATCCTACTGGGATATTGACACAATCAAATGTAAGCCAACACATGCAGTATGGGGAACAAACAGGAGGAGCCATAGATCTGTGTGCAGTCACTGGGTTCTGATGTCAGGGCCATTACAGAGACATGGTAGGATAGCTCACATGACTGGAATATTGTCAAGGACTACATCTTGCTTAGAAAGACAGGCCAGGAATGCACTGTGGGGGAGCTGACCTCTCTGTGAGACAACTCTCAGATTGCAGTGAGCTCTCTCTTGGTGAGGATGATGAGCGAGTTGAGAGCTAATGTGTTAGGATGAAAGGACAGACTAATAAAGGTGACACTGCTGTGGGTGTTTGCTGCAGCACACCTCACCAGGAGGAGGGAGTGGATGTGGTCTTGAAGAGGCAGTTTGAAAGCAGCCTCACAGTTACAGGGTCTGGTTCTTGTGGGGGTCTTTACCTATGCAGACATCTGCTGGAGGAGCAACATAGCAAAGCACAAAAAATCCTAGACGTTCCTGGAAAGGATTGGTGACAATTCCCTGTCACAGGTAGTGGAGGATCCCACAAGGAGTGGTGTTCTGATTGTCCTTGTACTAACAAACAGGGAAGATGTTGGAAATGTAGAAGTTGGATGCCGCCTTGGCTGCAGTGACCATGAGATTGTGGAGTTCAGCATCAGATGTGGAGGAAGTAGGGCAGCAAATAAGATTGCAACCATGGACTTGAGGAGAGTTAACTGTAACCTTTTTAGGGGTCTTCTTAAAAGAAACCCATGGGAACATCCTGGCAGAGAAGACTGGTCCAAGAGACTAGGTTGGTATTCCGGGATCACTTCCTCTAGGCTCAAGAACAGTGCATCCTGAAGAACAAGAAATCCAGCAAAAAGACAAGGAACCTACATGGACAAATAAAGAAATCCCATCATTACTCAGGCATAGGCAGGAATTACACCAAAGATGGGATCAGGGTCAGGCCACATGGAACAGATTGTCAGAGTAAATAGAAATAAGACAGGGAAGGCCAAGACCCATCTGGAATTAAATCTTGCCAAAGATTCCAAGGACACCAAGAAGGATTCCTTCAAATGCATTGATAACCAAAGGCAAACAAAGGATAATGTGGGCCTATTAGAAAATGAAGAAAGGACTCTAGTAAGAGAGGAAGCAGGGAAGGCAGACTGATGCACTGACAAGGCCAGGCCTCAGGGATCCCTGAGCCAGGAGAGCAGGGTAAAGAAATGTAGAAATGCAGATTTTCCCTTGGTTGAGGAGGATTGGGCCTGAGAACACCTGGGCAAACTTGATATCCTCAAGTCCGTGAGCCCTGATGGGATGAGTGAGTGCTGAGCCCACAGTGCTGAGTGAGCTGGTACACACCGTAGTGAGCCTGCTTGTGATCAGCTTTGAAAGGTCATAAAGATCAGGAGAGGTTCTGAGGACTGGAAGAAAGGAAATGTCACCCCAGTTTTCAAAACGGGTGAGAAATAGGACCCAGGGAACTATGGGCCAGTCAGCCTCATCTTGGTCCTTGGGAAGGTGATGGAGCACCTCATTCTGGAGGCCATCTCTGCCCAAATGGAAGACAGGAAGGTGGTCAGGAGTAGTCAGCATGGGTTCACTAAAGGTAATCACATGTTTGATTGCCTTCTACAGTGAAACAGCTACCTAGATGGGTGGGGGGACAGCAGTGGGTATTTTCTGCCTCAGCTTCAGCAAGGCATTGGATACTGTTTATCACAACACCTGCAAAGACAAACTCAGGAAGTGTGGAACTGTCTAAATGACAGATCCCAGAGGCTTGTAATCAGTGGCACAGGGTCTAGTTGGGGGCCTGTCACTAGCAGCATCCCTCAAGGATCTCTACTAGGCCCAGAATTGCTTATTTGCTGAGGACACAAAGCTGGAGGAGGGTCCTATACCCTGGAGTGCTGTGTAGCCCTTCAGAAGGACCACAACAGGCTGGAGATGGGCAGAGAGGCACTGCCTGAAACTCAACAAAGGCAAGTGCAGAGTCCTACACCTGGGAAGGAATAACCCAATGCACCTCTACAGGCTTGGGGCTGTATTCCTGCCCTATGGTAGCTTTAAGTTGCTCTAGGATAATGCAGATGGATATGAAATTATTGTCTGGAAAACATAAGTGAAAATTTTCTTCTTTCCCACATCATGAAGCCAGCACTGTATTTTCCTGAAGATTTATTTACTTCCATTTGAGGAAGATTTCCTGGGATAGAATAAACTATTACAATTGAATGATTGGAAGATTATTATAAACTCCTTCATTGTTTAGCTGCTGTCAACAAAAGGTTTTCTACATCTGATTTAGCTGGAAATCAACTAAAGGGGACTTAAACCACAGAAGAAATGCAGAGATGTGACAGGATGTGTTGACTTACTCATGGAAGCCTTTCACTGAGCAGTGAAACGACACATTTGGAAGCACCTGCAGACCTGCACAAGGTATAACGTAGTAGTCAACTTCCAGAAAAACTTTGGTTCAAATTTCTTATTAAAGACAATGAGTAAAAAACCAAATTGTGGTTAAAGAAACATTATAAAGTAAACCACAGCTAACTAACTGGTTCTCCACAATGTATGTGCTCTCTGAGTCACAAGATCATTGCCAATGCTAGGATTGTCTGGACAGTTAAGAGAAACTCAAATGATTGACAGACACTATATATGATAAGTTTGCATGTCCACAGCAATCTTTCTAAAGATTATGAAACGAATTCTTGAGTTTTTAAAGTTTATTTAGCACTGGAACTGTAAGGATACATTCCAAAATTACAGATAAAAAAGTATGTAACTTAAGGTATGAGTTTCATGCTCCTTAAGAGCTAAGCTCCAAGTGACCTCAATGTCCTCTCTGAATTTATGTCTACATCACATACTTAAGAGCTCCTTGAAATGTTTCAAATCCTAAATAGTCTTTTCTGCTTGAAAATGTTGTCACCAAAATAGGGATTTTATTAAGTAAAACTTAGTCACAGGAAGGATTTTTACTGGGTATGGAAAGAGGATTTGTATGCAACTTGTGTTAGTCTTTGTTAGTGTCTTTCCTGTTCCACTTTTTCCCCTTTCTGGGAATGAAAAAAAAAAAAAAAAAGGTAACACCAAAATGTCCTGCAGTAGCTGCTGAATAGAGAAGCCCATAGTAATCTTTCTACATAGTTTTGAAATGAAGAAAACTGCTCATTACCGAGTTAGATTGTAGTCTTCAAAAGTGGTTTCTGAAGTCTCTACCAGGGAAACGTCATTAAAAATTCAGTACACAGCTCACTCATCTCATTTGTCCCCAAGTGTGCTGTGCATCTGCTGCTCTGGATAAATTAAAGTATTTCAATTCTTCAAAGAATGAACTTTGAAAAACACAGAACCTGTTGGTCAAAACTAGAAATATTGCTTTGGTTTAAAGAGATTAAGGGGTAAAAACCTGATTTTTCTTTAAGTAGATTAGCTTCAAATGATGTTGAGGCTCTACAGGGTGCATGCAAATATAAGAGGATAGTAAAACTACCATCAGGAAAATTATGTTCCTTTTCATATGCAGATTCCTATCCTTAACGTGGCCTTTTAATTACCTTGATTATAGTGGTGCTTACTTGTTAGTGCCTCAGTGCTTTAATTTAAGAAACTGACTGTGTGTTCATTATAAATTCCTATTTTCAAAGATTTATAAATAAAACTGAGCAGCAGCAACCACATCAGAAATGAGAGATAAATTTACTTGGAATATGTTATGAGAGAAATATCACTTGGGGATATTTCCAAACACTTTCAGCTCAAACTTGACTTCAGCTTGGCACAGTTAAGAATTGTGCATGTTACAGATGAATTCTTCTAGCTTTGAAGTGTAGGTTTTTATAGCATTTCAGTTGTTCAGAATATGAAACACTAAACTAAGACATAACACCAATGTATAGAAACAATGTAATTGATGTGACTAAAAAGGTGGTTTGAGAACCAGAGCCTGGTTGTTGAGAGAGTTGGAGAATAACTGGTGTACTGGTTTAGAAGTAAACTGTGGGAGAAATTAATCCCAGTCATTTACCTTAAGAGAGATTTCAGGTCAGAGTTACAACTGAATAGAAAGATTACAATGAATGCAACGATACACAGAAAACTGGCTTAAACCCACAAAGTCAGAGTACAACAGGAATGCTATTGGTCAGTGATGGTTGCAGTCCTATCAAGTGCTTGCAGGCCTGTTGAAGGATAGTCACAGCCTTGTCAAATGCAGCAGCCATATGGGGGTTCTGGTTCTCCTCTGCATCCATCAAGTTGTGGTGGTGTTGTGCCAAGTCTCCAGATTCACAGATTTATATCTCATGTTCAGGTGGGAATGCTCAGTCCCTCCCCCTGGGTGGGGAGTTTCACAATGGAATGATGGATTACTGTGAGTCACGGGATATTTGGAAGTCCTTGATGGTGAAGTCCTTGCATCTGCCGGTTCTGCTGGTGTCACTGAGTCCATTATGGGCCTTCAGCAGAGATGACTCCTCAGAATGGGTGTTACTGTGCTGGGGCTTCCCCACAGGGAGTTACCACAGCTAAGTCATAGGTCTGAAGAAAAAGATTTTAAAATAAATCCTTTCAGGAAGAAAAAAAAGTCCTTGCAGGATTGCCTCTTTTTACTTATCTCATTTAACACCCACCCTGCAGCCTGAGGTGTCTGGTGTCCACAGGACAGCTCCTGCAAAGGACCAGCAGTTCACAACTATTAGTATTTCATTAGAAATGAAGTAGAGGGGTGTGGAATACACAGTGTGGTTACACCCACATAGTCCTAAAATGGCAGCCTACTCCTGTAACCAGGAAAAATGGTAAACACTTTAAAATTGTTGTATTTAGGAAAATATTGCTTTGTATTTGAGGCTTCACAGTCTGTTACTCATGCACAAATTATTGCCAGAAGAGTGTGTTAATAAATTCACATACCATGATGTTTCAAACACCCAGGAATCTATATATGTACAGTTAATACAAGTGAAGAAAACATCAGAGTTGGCTCAGTGGCAGAACTCAGTTTTGCAGTGACAGCAGAAGAGATTTGAGTGGGAAAAGTGTTTAAAGACAAGACTGGAAAGAGTGTTCAGGAATCTTAGAAGGTAAAAATGATTAAGGAAGGCTGACAGAGATAAGCAAATTTTAAAGTTTGTCATTGTTTAACCTCATTTGACAACAAAGCCCTTCAGAGATGCTCACTCACCCCAGTGGGATGGGGGAAAGAATCAAAAAGTAGAAGTAAGAGAACCTGTGTGTGGAGATGAAGATAATTTAATAGGTAAAAAGCTGTGCTTGCAAGCTGTAGATGCAAACAAATCAAACCAAACCAAGGTATTCATTTATCACTTCCAACAGGCAGGCAGATACTCAGCCATCTCCAGGAAGGTAGGGCTCCCTGACATGAGGTAGTGAATTGGGAAGACAAATGCCAGAAATCTTTCTTCCATCTTTCCTTCTTCTGCTCACATACATTTAGCCCCTGAGAGGAGCCATGCCACTTTCCACACATCAGCTGCCTCTCATCTTGGGACTCTTTTCTGGGAAAGGAGAGGAAGCAGGAATGCTATCCAAGCACATAGCCATGAGGAAAGGGGAGAATCAGAGGAGAGTGCCTCAATTACTGGAGCTTCTTGTTTCTCTCGTTGTCAGGACAGGACCTGGTCCTTTGGCTCCTACACCTTCTCTCAGCAGCAGCCAATGCCTTGGTAGAGGCAGAGATGAGGTGTTAGGTCAGCTCAGCTAAATCTTAGTGGCTCCAGCCCTCTACCCTCTGCCTATGGTCCTGATCCAGCTCTGCTGAGGTCAGTGAAGGAGTGAAGAGCAATCTGTGTTAAATGACTGCATAACTGCAGCTTTAGATATGCAAGTTGGGTAGCTACTTCCTTTCCTCAAAAGCTCATTTTGCAGGACTTCCTGGTGAGAGAAGTATCAGACCATGAAATTTAATGGGCCGTTCATGTCACCAGCAAGCTGCCACAGATTGGACAGCTGTGATGCCCTGTACCAGAAGCACAGTGGTTTGCCTCATCACATCATATTCATGTAGCTTTCTAAAATCTTTTTAAAATTATTTCAGGCAAATGTATTATTTAAACAGAGAAACACTACTGAATCCAAGTCACCCGAAGAGAAAACAAGGTTGTTGTGCTGATGAAAATAAGCTTAATTTGCTTCTTAAGATAAAGGTGACTCTTCAAGTGCTGTGACTTTGCAGAGGTGCAATCCAATAACTATTCAGTGTTCGTCAACAGATTTCAGGGTTTTTAAGATCAGTTGATGAAGTCCATCTGTCAGTGAGGATGCTCCTCCAGGATATTTTTAGGCAGACTCCAGAGGGAGGGCCTATTTCACTTACACAGAAAGGAGTACTGGTGTTTTCACTTACAACTAGCAATAACCCCAGACTCCTGAATTTGACTTTTGGAACTGTGCAGAATCTGGATCTGCAGCTGGATGATTTTGATAGTGGCATCCTGATTTTCCCTTTTTAGAGAAGTTTTAGTGGAGACCTTCAAACTTACTCCAAACCTTGAAAGAACTGGGTACAACTTCAGATTCTAAAGATAAATAATGAAAGAAGTCTTGGATCCTAATAGACATTGGCTTGGACATGATGAGGGAGGGCTTGAAAACAGAGAGGACAGTATTGACAGAATGGCTGTCATGTGCAGCTGTCAGCTGCAGTCACCAAAGGGCACGTTCTTGTCCCTGCATAAAACAGAGAGGAAAAGAGATGAGTAGGCTTTGAGAGCCAAGTTGTGTTTTAAAGGTATTGTGTATTTCCAGGTGAACTAACATCACATAGTGAATATAGCTAGCATAAGCTTTTGAAGTGCACACCTGCTGAATACTTCATACTAGCCATTCTTCCAGGCTGAACAAGGTGTGTGCAAGTGGTTACCAAACTGGTTTTTGACAGGAAGGGCAAAATCCCTATGTCGTGAGCAGTAATCACAAGGAGGCCTCCTACAGTGTAAGATCCCACTGCTTTCCCAGTCACTCTTCTGTTTTCTCTCCAGATTTTATCAGCAGTGTGACAGACAAACAGGCTGCTAATAATTTGTTCTTCCACCCCCTCCTCCTCCTCTCAACTGTTTTTAGATAGAGTGTGTAATTTCACAGTATCGGATGCTTAATATCATCTGTGCACAACATGAATTGCATCTTCTTCCTACCTGCTGGAAGACATTAATTTAACTGGCAGCTGTTGTAAGAATTAAAAGAAACAAGGACAGAGGAAGGAAATGATTGAAGTTACATACCACAAAGGAAGAAAATAGATTAACTTTTGATTGATGGACAGGAATATGCTGGTTATATGACAGAAATTAAACATTTCCTTCCCCTAATATTCTGCTACATTGCTGCTCTGAATTTAAAATTCAGTACAGATAAGCAGGATATAACCACAAAGCATTCACACAAACTACTTTCTGGGTCAATATGGCACTAATAAATACTTTTGAATGGAAAATCCGGAGAAGGCATGGGAAAGTCATACCTCCTATAAGCTAATATAATGTTTTAAAGAGAAGTTTCATGGTGATGTACACTACTAATGCATGGACAAGCATAAAACTGCTGTGCCAGTGTGCGCACAAGCAAGAAGCAAGTATGAGAGCCTCAAGACAGAGCACTGTTCTAACCTTGTAGAGTGAGGAAGATTTGTAAGTCCGCTTTTTCCTGTGTGATCAAGAAATACTCAGCTGCCAGATCAGGCATTTGCTGACATGAATGCCAGGTTTTTTGGGTGCGAAAAGATGAAGTTACAGTTGGGACCTCCATCTGTATATTGGGAACAAATGTAAGAGAGTGGCAACGTGGGGTGTTTGAATGCTTTCTCTTTAGATACAAGCAAAATGCAAAGCTGAATATTTAGGAAGTCTTTGAAAAATCTAAAATACTCTTGAAATTACTAAACATTCACAGCAGCAGAATCTGAAGTTGTACAAAAAGCCACTAAGGACAATAAATTCTAAGTTATTCTCAGCATAAGAGCAGAAGCTGAGCAAGAAAAGCTTTAATATAAAAGTCTGTAAGTTTAAGTTACACAGGATTGTTTAAAAGGTCTCAGCCACAAGAAAAAACATTACCACAAAATGTTTACTGCTGAATTTGCTGTAAAGAGATAAACTTTCCAGATATTTGTAAAGAAAGAGAACAATATCCACATGCTTTTTTTCAATAGAAAGCCAGGTTTAGTTTTCATCTGGAAAAGACCCACAGACTAGACTGACAAACTTGATTTGCCTGGTGGCTTTTAAGAGCTGTGCAGGCTGAGACATAAAGAGAGAAGCTGCAAGACCCTTTGGCAATGCCAAGTGGAGAGGTCAGCAAGGAGCTGGCAGAGGCCTCAGAAGGTGGCTGTCTTAGGGTTCGGGGTGCTGGCACCTTTCTGACAGTTCCAAAGACAAAGCTGGATTACACAAGCAAAGTTTGAAGCATACGGTTAACACCAAGATTTTTTCCTGTAGTTGGTGGTTGTCTAGCAAAGCATGAAGAAAGTAAGACTGAGATTGCTCTTCCCCAGCTTCCCTGGAAGGAAACAGGCTATTGGAGATTGTGAGGAGATGGTTTGTGAGATGGAACTTTGTATTTGTTTTGCATGGCCTGGTTTTTGGTAGCAGCAGGGCCACAGAGGTGACTTCTGTGAGAAGCTGCTGGAAGGTTCCATGCCATGAAGGTTCTGCCATGTCAGGCAGAGCCAACAGTCCCTGGTGGCTCCAAAGACGGATGTGCCACTGGCCAAGGCTGGGCCAATTAGAAATGGTGGTAATGCCTCTCTGATAACAGATTTAAGAAGAAATCAGAACAAAGCTTGTGGTGTAGTTTTAATTCCAGCCAAAGAAGAGCAGAGTGAGAAGAACAACTCTGCAGACACCAAGGTCAGTGCAGAAGGAGGGGAGGAGGTGCTCCAGGCACCGGAGCTGAGCCTGTGGTGCAGACCATGGTGAGGCAGCTGTGCCCCTGCAGCCCACGGAGCACAGCTCCATGTGCAGAGATCCACCTGCAGCCTGTGGAGGAGTCCCACAGTCCCTGCCAGAGCAGGTGGGCGCCTGACAAGAGGCTGTCAGCCTGTGGGAGACCTGTGGAGAGAGGCTCCCATGCTGGAGCAGCCTATCCTTGAAGGGCTGCACCCCATGGAAGAGTGTCCCATGCTGCAGCAGTTTGGGCAGGACTGTTGTCTGTGGGAGGGACTGACATTGCAGCAGCTCACAGGCAGCTGCTGCTCATGAGATGGATTCACATTGGAGAAGTTCATGGGGAGCTGTCTCCCATGGGAGGCATTATCCTGCTCTGGAGGCATTATCCTGATTTTGTTAGTGGTAAATTCACTTCATATCTTTCAGTTGAACCTGTTTTGTCCCTGGTAGTATTTGGTAAGCAATCTCTCCCGGTCCTTATCTCAACCTGTGAAGCCTTTGTTAAATTTTCTCTCCTCTCTCCAGTTGCAGAAAGGACTGAGTGAGTGGCTTTTGTGTGTGCCTGGCATCTGGCCCTGTGGGAGTTGGTCAGGCAGGCACTGGCAGTGGGCTGGCCCTGCCTGACCACACAGAAGGCATCAACCTAAGGCCTTGGGAAGTGGAGTGCTGAGAAGGAGAACATCTAGATATGTTATGGCCAGAAGCATGGGATCATGGGTTATGTTAATATGGGTTATGTCATAGTTTCTGTATAAGGTTATCTGTTAACAATTGGTCAGTTTCTATGGTTATGATGTTGTTCAGAGGTTCTTTGCTCTGTTGCCAAGGTTGTCTAATACGCTGTTCCCTGTAACATTGGTCCTCTGTTGGCTGCCCACCCCAGGACTTCATTCTCTGAGGCTCCTGGTTTTTGTTAACCACCATAATAAATTGCTTTTTGGGCAACCACAGTTGTATCCTCTCCTTTTGCTTCACCAGTAGCTGTGGTGGCCCCCTGGTGATGGCTGTCTTGGTCGAGCGGGTGACCTTTATCACCAGATTGCCATAAAGCCATTGACCCTGAATCAGGGTGAGCCCTGTTCCTCAAGTCGCATTGACTGGGCCACGACATGGCCTGGGTCCACCCACACCACACCTGCAAGATCATTCTTTTAGCCTGAATTTTGGCTAGTGCTGGTAATCCAGGGTCAGGACTCAAAGAAATTATAAGTTTTCTGCCTACACTAAATTGAGAGGAGCTGTCAAAGCCCTTGAGGGCAGAGAGGCCCTGCAGAGAGACCTAGGCAAATTAGAAAGCTGAGCAATCATCAAGTGTATGAAGTTTAACAACAGCAAATGCCAGATTCTGCACCAGGGAATTCTGCTTGTATAGAATCGGGAAAGAGAGGCTGGAAGGTAATGCCATGGAAAGGGATCTGGATGTCTTGGCAGATGGCAAGTTGAACGTGAGCCAGCAGTGCCCTGGCAGCCAGGAGGGCCAAGCATGTCCTGGGGGCATCAGGAACAGCATGGCCAGGCAAGGGAGGGGATTGTCCTGCTCTGCTCTGCTCTGGGGCAGCCTCACCCCCAGTGCTGGGGGCAGCTCTGGGTGTTGCAATATGAAATAGATATTAAGCTATCAGAGAGCATTCAAAGAAGGGCCATGAGGATGGTGAAGGGTCTGAAGGGGAAACCATACAAAGAGAAGCTGAGGTCACTTGGTTTTTCAGCTTGGAGGAGACTGAGGGGAAACCTATTGGAGTTACAACTTCCTTGTAAGGGAAATGCAGGAGCAGGTGATCAGTCACAGCACTCAAGGAAATGGCATGAAAACAAGCTAGGGGAGGTTTAAATTGAGTATCAGGAAAAAAAATTTCACCCAGAGGGTGGTTGAGCACTAGGATAGGCTCCCTGGGGAAGTGGTCACAGCACCAGGCCTAACAAAGCTCAAGCATTTGGACAGTGATCTCAGGCTGATGCTCTTGGGGTGTCCTGCACAGGACCAGGACTTGATGGTCTGCATGGGTGCCTTCCGTATATATATATATATGTCTTCACAGCATACTCTGTGATTCCATAATTCTATACCTCAATTAAATTTGGAGGCACCTTAATTTTGGATGGCAAGGCATTTGGGCTGTATCCACTGATGCTTATAGCCAGATCATGAACTTCAATCCTGATACATGATTTAAATGCTGATATACAGTTGAGAAGAGAAGAAGTGAAGTGGTGATATTTTACTTACACTTTACCCTGAAAAAAGCTGTCTGCTTATTCAACATGAAAATATGCTTTTATTGTCATATTGTCTTCATTAGAGTGAACAGCATCCAGAAACAAAAATAATCATTGAAGATATGATTATTATGTGATGCACAGAAGTAAGGGATTATAAGAAAATATCCAGGTGTTGCACCAGCTGTGAGACCTAATCATACACAAGTGTTAAGACAGAAGTTAAATTATTGCAAATATTGGCCTAAAGTGTTAAATCAATATTTTTACAGCCTCTATCCAGGAGCCATAGGTTGTTGTCCAGTGAAATGATGAAGTTTTTCCAAAACGTCTGTTGTTTTGCTTGCGCTAGAAAGGAATAAAATAAATGCAGTGCTTTTAAATAAATGTCCATTATGCACAAAGCTTGATATGAAAAAAAAGAAAAAGAATACCATTTGATTTATAAAATACACAGTGCTCCAAAATCAAACCATGCAAAATGGAAAGCCTGTCCAAGTGAGTTACAGTAATGACTGCAGTTAGGAGGATTAACTTCTGACGAAATGTATGTAATGTGGGAAGGCAAACAGTAGACATTATTCCCGTAACACAGTACATGAATCCCAGAAATGTTGCACTCTTTCTCCTTGTTGCAGACTACCAGACCACAGCAAACCATCTGCCAATTTATACACTCATAAGAAGTCATTTTTTTTGTTTGTTTTTTGGCACATTAGAGGACGGGTGAGGGTATTATGTGAGGGAGAGTTGATAGCTGTTTGCGTAGTCTGGACCTTTGTGTCAGGTTTGTGGGAGCGTGAAGATTTAAGCTCATAAGCCTATTTAGGAGTGGTGGGCTGCTAGAAGAGAGGATGGAGGGAGATTTCAATTTGCCTATTTCTAAATACCTTGTGGGACATATAATGTAAATGTAATTGTCAGTGCTTGATTTATTTGCATGCAAGGGCTGTTAATAATACATTAATAGAATTAAAGGGCAGGTGGGTTTATTATGCTACCTTCCCAAGCTAAGATTAAATTTCCCCTGTATGGACACAGAATTTGTGCTGATAAATGCAGAACTTTCAAGATGGCTTTTAAACTCATCATTTGCAAATCGAGATGAGGATAGCACTCCAGTTTCCTCAGTGCTTTCTATGAGTTTTTAAGGCACTTTCCCTCAGTAGCTGCGAAGCCAGAACAGGTCATGGAAGCAGTTGTGAGACTGAACCGGGAAGACTGAGATTCATCCAAGAGCAGCACCAGAGAGATCACAAGAGCTGCCAGGTGGGTTTGGGTCTACAGGAGTGTGTGAAGCTCTGTGCAGAAGTCTGGTGAGCAGTGACTGGAGCTTCACAAGACAGAATGTGAATAGTGACAAGACTTGGCAGTGGGGTATTGCAATTCCTATGTAGGTATTATCTTCACTTCAGATATTCTGTGTAAGGTGAGTGATAGAGAAATTGAATAACTTAAGATATAATAAAAATAATTTAATAATTTTCACAGGCAGGGAATGCATAAAATAAATCTTCAGAAACAAAACTAAAAAACTGGGTTAGAAAACTTGAAAGAACCAATCTACATTGCTGATAGTTTGTTATTGGTTTGATTTTCAAGCTAAACTTTGACCTCTTAGAAAGAAAACTTGAGAAGAAAATATAGCTAATGAGGACATAGTAGGACACAAGAAGAATACGAAAACCAGTGCTTTGCTACCCCTTGAGATGAACTGCATGGAGATGAATGTGATAGTTCAACCAAGTTATTTACCAAATTCAAATAAAATACTGTGTGCAGTTAAGTGACAAGAAATAATCAAAGATCCAGAAAGCACTCCTCTGGGAAACTGAGAGGATTAGATTTGTTTGCCTTGCAGAGGAGATTAATTACTGTTACTGAACATAATAAATGCAAAAGAGGAAGTAGATGAGAAAAGTATGTTTGCCAACTCTTACAGCAAAAGAATAAAATGACATCCAGTGAAAAATTAAAGGCAAGAAGTGTAAGACTAATTGCAGGACTTCTTTAATGATAACATAAAATTAGCCTCTTGAATTGATTGCCACAATATGTGAGCTCAGTAAAGTTTGGAAAGGGGAATGTATATGGCTAATGAGGCTCTTTGCAGTCACAATAGTGCAAACTGAGAATAATTGGAGATATAAACCAAGGACATCATGGATAACCAGAATATTACGTATATAGTCAATCATGACTAGCATTTCTGTTGTCTTCCTAAATATCAGGCAGTGCTTCCAGTTCTGCAAGCAGGCATTAAAGTGCAAATCACAGCGCTGTGTTCTATAAGAAGAGGCAATCTCTGTCCTGGAGTCTGTATACAGGATATACAAACACAGGTGCACTAGAGAGTCCAAGGCACTTTGAAAGCCAAAAGAAATTTTGCTAGGGAATGCTAGATGTCAGGCAACTGTCACAAAATAAATTTGCACCCCTAGACTAATACAGTGACAGCAAGCAATGTTTGTCAGGTGGCTTTATCTCAGGCTTTTTTCTTGTCTGTTACTCACTTAAAAGGCAGAGACTCCCCTGTGTTATCCAGACAGCTGGTGTTGACAAGACACAAATCAGACACACTAAAACCTCTCTTATTTAGGAATGAAGACTCTGGGATCAATCATATATGCAAAATGTAAGAATAGTAA
>VWYP01020123.1:15417-30919 GCA_013400435.1 Pycnonotus jocosus | reverse complement strand
AACTCAGACCTGAAAATGAAATTAAGCCAGTTAGAGAGATTCTCACTGAAATAGATGTGCATGTCTTTGGCAGTGCAGGCCTCTTCTCAGTCCAGCAACAAAAGGGCACTTAAGGGAATATGGAATGTTCTGCACGGCGTGATTTAACAACACAATCTCTATTAACTTTAACGAGAGTTGCACAATTAAATCTCCACACAGTGTGCTAAAAATTACTCTTTCAATTTAATGCATAAACTAATAGGTCCACTTTAAAATGTGAAAGGATAGGGTAGGTGAATAATTTTTGGAAAAAAATCAAGCTTTAGGTTGATTAGACACGTAAGAAGAGGGGACAAGTTAAGTATATAGTATGATCTTGTTGAACTAGGCATTAGAATTAGAATTATGTTGTATATGTAATGTGAGCCTTGCAACAGATAAACAGAAATGTGAAAGGTTTGTACTCTTCACTGTCAACCAGGTAATTAACTAGGATGTCTCCATTTCAACAGTTTGTGTAGAAGGATATTTAATGAGGGCTTTAAGCATGCTTCCAATTAAAAATAAAATACACAAATTTAAAGAAACTTAGAAGTCCACTTTATATACGATCAACAAGCCTCACACTATAGCAAAATAAAAAAGGAACTTCTCTTCCTCCTTGTTTTTTGGACAAGTTGTGGAGGAGTGAATTGCTGTAGTGATAAATCATCATTTAGAATTCTGTGTAATGCTCTCAAATACAGTGGAAAACCAAACTGTGGATCGCTAGTAATTTCGACTGAAAATACAATATTCTGTCTTACCAATAAACTACCACATTCTGTGGAAACCTTTATCTCCCAACTGGGCTTCAAGTACAAGGAGTAATTACACTCTGATTTCTTAAAATGCAGGTCTGTACTATGTGTAATTTTAGATCAGGCTCTGAGTGTACATTGACAGTAAATATATATTGTATTTACAGACAAACTGTATTTTTACATATAGAACCATATCCCTGTTCAACAAAGAGGCTTTACTGTTGCATTTATTCATGATCAAACTTATCATCCAAATCCTTTTCTCCTGAAGATATGTTTGGAGGACAATAATGAAACCATACAAACTGCCCATACAAACTGCCTTCAATTGAAGGTCTAACACATTTTCCCCATAAAGTTTGAGCTCATTCACTATCAAGAAATTTATGAAAGAAAATGTAACAATCCTCCAGTTCTTCAGTGTCCTTAAAATTTGACTATACTTTATGCGATTATATGAAGGTATGAAGTCTTGCCCATTCCTCTCAAAACTGGGGTTGGATAGGGAAGTAGAGAAATCCTGGAAGTTAAGGGCTTATACAAGATCTTCATAATGAGATCAACATAATGAAAATACCTGCACTTTCACATTTAATATTCTACATGACAAGATGACATTTGTTCTCTCTTTCCTCTCTTGACCATCACTCCTTATAGCTTTCCTATTTCATAACTATTCTCCTCAGAAACAGACAGCTTGTAGACCTGTGAGAAAATAATGCTACCTTTTCACAGATGGAATGTGTTCAAAGTGGCATTCTTGTATGGAGTGCATTGTTAACTGTCTTGGTAATCTGAAGATCAATAGAGAAATACTCCTCCCTGGTGTATGAAGTGGAGTGGAACCTGAATGTCACCTATAGCAATGGGATTTTCTGGATGCTTGTATCAAGGCAACCCTTTCCAACAGCATGAGCTGTAACTTGAACACTTTGGTTTGCTAATGGTGTTAAGTGAGGCTGAGATGTGATTAACAGGCATCAGATATGGATGGTTTTATTGAATTCGTTACCTCCTGTGACTTTCTTGAGATGGCATACAGCAATAAAAACTGCCACTGAATGCTTTCATAGTGAAACTCTTACACTTGGATAGAAGAAATAGTGGATGAGTTTTCCAGTCCTGATTTTTCCCTGAGTACTCCAATTTTTTGCAATAGAGAACATTATTATGAATTGAGTCTAAGTGAAGATAGGTGGCCAAGAAGCAGTAGAGGTGATCTTCAGGAAACAAAATAAAGTAATAATAACAAATTACTTTAAAATAAAAAATGGGGCCACTGCAGATGTCTTGTGAGGACTGTGGACAGAATCAGTACAAAGGATTTTCTCAGAACATTTTCTGATGCCAAATATAAATAAGTAACAGACAAACTGAATTCCAAAAATTCATAATTGACTTATTTCAGAAGAGGATTTGGGATTCTGAGATGACTGTGTGTTTATCTGTGATGGGAAAATTGATATGTGAATTGGAATGGAAAGCAAGAATTTTAAGTGACATTTAAAATTTAAATGATAGAAAAGCTTTTCATTAACTATCTGATAACTTTTGTACTACAAATATGAGTTCTGAATTGGATTGGTAACACACTTTTGTGCTGTCAAGCTCTTCCTGCTAGACTAAATCATCATCCTTTGGGAATGAAGTCAAAGCCCAGGTGAATATTCAGGTGCAGAACTTGAGCTGCCAACTGGGACAAGATACTGGAAATGGCATCTTTAGCTAGAAAGTTCTGGAATGTCAATTTAAAAAATGCCTCTTCAGAGGAAAACTGTGCCTGTAAATGTTACTTATCCTGAGTGGATCACTCAGGATAGAGTTTAATGAAATACTCATTCATGAAAGAAATCTATATCCTTTAAACATGTATCTGTAGGACATTAGTCATGCCTCCCAGCCTTTATCATTGACATTCATAAAAGACAATAACATAAAAGACAATTAGAAACTACTGATAAAATATGGTATAGACCATATTTTAAAAATAACTTTAATTTGAGAATTATTTGGTTGGTTGGTTGGTTGGATTTGTTTCATAACACAAGAACCAGTATGAGGAACCACTTTGAATTAAGAACTGTTTGGATTTTCATGTCATGACTAAGTGGCTGATGGTACAATTTCAGCAAAACTGCAGAGCAGAAATTATATTTAGCTTTCTGTGTCTCCTCAGACTCTTGGCTTTGGATAATCCTTCCAACATAGTGATTTTGTGATTATGTTCATGCTGAAAGACATTGAGATCTGCTAATTCTTGCACTTTATGAGCTGTATTACCTATCAATATACTAAATTGATGTAGAAAATATAGCTAAAATACTCATCTTTTATCTAATGATTATCAAACTATTTGAATCAATCTTCCCTGAATGCAACAATATAATTTCCTTTTGTGCTGCATAGGGCTTTTACCTCTTTCTCCCACGATATCCAGAAGAGGATACAGTGTTCACAGCTGTGTCACAGGCCTTGCAAGATTTGCTGATATAGAGTTAACACTAATGATGAGATTTGGAACAAGTCTGTGTCCTAGTATCCTCTCCAAGCCTGTTAGAATTTGGAACACAAGCAACAACGCAGAAACACAAAGCTCATGGTATTTTACTGGCAGACTATTGCCACTTAGGTATTTGGAATAAACAGTTCTGTTCTCCAGCAGTGCTTTCCCAGATGATTCATCATCTGTGCCAAGATTGTGTGGTGCTTGGAGAATGGCTTCCAGTGCCTGGCCATGCGTGCACAGGCATCCCCATACTCATATATTCCCTCCTGATAGGTTGTGTTCTGTTGCTCTCCTCCACTACATGGAGAAGACATCACTGTGATCCAGCAGTGCAGACACCTTCAGCTGAGCCAGTGTCACCAGAGTCAGTCATTCAGGTGAACTCTGCAGTGGAGATGCACAGTGTGATCCTGCCTTGGGCTGTGAATGTCCCATCTGACATCACAGCTCAGAAAGGTTTTCTAAAAAACCCCAAAACAATACTGATATTTTTGGGTTTTTATTTCAGAATGTCTTTCTGTTTCCAGTTCTGTTCTATGACCCTCATAACAGACTTGTGTAAAAGCCTATTTGTGAAGATGTATATTATGTGAAGGAAACCTATTTTTCCCACTGAAGCCATCTTTACTGAAATGCCTCTGAGCTGGCCACAAATCTGTTACAAAATAGTGCAAGTTATCTATTTCTGTTATAAATGAAGCATTTATAATGATTTCAATAGAACATTTTTCTTAATCTTCTACCATATTCTCCTTAGCAAGTAACTCTCTCGGGGCCGTTTCTCAGCTACAGAATGGATCTATCTCACATTTCATGTAGGGTTATTAAGACCATTACTTTTCTTAGACATTGGTTTATTGATGTCCTAGGGGTTCCTCCTCAACACATCTTCTAGATATTCAGTTCAGGTAGATCTGCCTTTTGCACAGCCTAAGAATGTTTTAGGACTTAATTTAATGTTGTCTGCTGTTTCTGCCACAGTATTTCTGATCAAGTCACCTATTTATTTTTCCAGTGGGAAAGAAGTATTTTGAAAATCTCTCAGACTGAAGAACCAAATCTTAACCAATGTTCATAATTTTTTTTTTTCATATAAAAGTTCATTGTGTAATTTGCACGTATGTGAATTGCTTCATATTTTTTGGGTTAGGCTAAGTAAAGTTGGTACTTGTTACTGTGACAGGGTTGAGAACAGTATGCAGAGAAAAAAAAACCCTGTAAATCAAATCCTGTACAATTTTCCATTCACATCCTTAATCTTGAATAGCAGTAACTGCTTTTTGTTTTGCTATGCTGGTTTCTCCTTAGGAGACATTTCCAATCACACTGAAATTGAGCTGAATTATCTATACCATTAATGATTAAGGGAGAAAAACCTGTACTCAATCCAATCTAAATTTAGCCTGACTGAGTACTAGGAAGTTGCAAATGGAAGTTTCCTGCTGCAAGGCATCTGATGGTTGCATCACCTTTTCTGAACTACCCTACCTTTTCTGGGTGAACTAATCTGGTAATTTAGATGGCAGATAATTGGAATAGAACAGTTGAAAGAGAAATAGCCTGACATTAATGAGAAATGTGTAAGCTACTACAAACTTATATTTTCAGAAAGGCTTTAAAAGAAATATGCCACTGCTGTCAAAATAAATAGCTATACACAACAGTTAGGAAAAAAATGAATATAGTAAAAGTAATTCTGGAATGAAATACACTGAAATATTTTTTGCATGATTTTGTTGACAAATCTGTTGCTGACAGTCCTACAGCTTTTCCTCTGAAGTGATAATCTGCTGTTACAACAGCCACAAATATTATTGTCAATAATTTTTTTTTGTAGATTGATATGCTGCATTGAAGAAGTCTACTGATAATAAAGGTTTATCCCTTCCAGAAAGGAACATTTTCTACTAGCAATATTATATATTTTTGAAATAGTTATCAGTTTAAGAAAGGATTTAAGAGAACATGATCTTCTTGTTTTATAAGAAGCAATAAAATACCTGTTATTTATATTCAGAGGGCAACATTCTGTAACCAGCCAGTTTTACAGATAAGGGAACTCCATCATGATGATGATCTTTTAGGCACAAATATTTCAGCTTCCTAGCGTCCAACGTTTCACCACATTTTCCTTTCCTAACTTCACTTGTCATTCTTGCCAGTTGTACTAACTAACCTGTCTCCTTTATGGTGGTGATGGAATCTGTGTATATCTGGCATGCTGGATTCAATTTCCAGAAACTGGAAAGATCCTGTAGGAAGAAGAAAAATCATCTTTAAATCAAAACAAAGTATCCAAGGACCCAGATGACAGAATTCAACTGGCCAACAAATGAAGACAGTTTTTTACAGCAAGACTTTGCAGAAGCAAAGTGATACCTGCCCAATGGGAAGTTGTGGTTGATGCTGAGATGGAAATGAAAACAAGTACCAAAGGTTTTATTGAACTCTGAAAAAAAAAGGTAACAATATGGAGGAATGTAGCTACAAGGATGGTGGGGTACATGTTAAAAGGAGTATACATATGGTCCCAAGATCAAATATTTATTTTGCACCAGTTTTCAGAAGGTGCAATCTTATGATGACAAAGTAGGCTGGTAAATGTAAATGAGAGTGTGGCATTGGATTTTATCTTAACTTAGAGAAGGAACCAAAACGTAAAGGAGATGATGCATTTGAGAGTTTTGGATTTTAAAAAGGCTCATTCTTTAATCACAGGCACAGAAAAAAGTGTTTACAAGAGCCTACTGAGAAGAGTGGAACAATATTTGTTTGCAAAATGGCAGTGTTCCTGGCTGTAATACAGGAGAGGAAAAATATTGAGAAAAGCGATCCAAATAACTGCTATTCTTTTAGCCTGATCCGAATAACATGCAAAACATTATGATATACTGAGAAGAATAATGGTTAAAGATACATTAAATGACATAAAATACATATCAAAGGCAGACTGTGTCAGCATTTATCTTTGATAAGGAAATGAAAGATTTTTCACAGAAAAGCAACCTCACTCTGAATTTCAGTAAGGTTCTGATATGAAGTCATATAGACATTATTAGTCAAACTATAGGAAACAAGGGTGAGAGCTCAATAAAAAGAAAAGGATCTTGCTGTGAAGTAAAGCAAATGATGCTAAATTAGGCTCTAAAGTGCTTTGGTTTGGCTGTTTCTTGTACCAGAGCTAACTCACAATTGGAATTTACACACTTGCCTGCAGGATGCAGTCAGCTAAAATATTCCCAAAGGCAACAGCCTATTTGGTTTAGCAAGGCAAAAGCTAGAAGCACACAGGTAAACACACTAGGGTAGCAAAAGTGGATAGGGAAAATAATTATTTCATCTAAATGAAAATATTAGCAAAGATCCCCTGAGAGTGAAGTGTCCATGACTAGATAACTGGTTGGTAAAAATTTCTAACTTGGGGAGAAGTGGCATACTAATCAAACCCCCAAGACAAAATGCTAGCTAATTTTAGGACAAGATAGGGGTGTGTGGGGGAGGGCATCTCATTGCCTTTATCTGCTTCTATATATACCAAACAGTTTGTTACACCACCAAGCCACAGCCTTTAAATCATGTCACAACAGACTCCTTCACTCCAGCTTTTTTTTGCAGTAACACCAAAGTAGAATCAAAGCCTCAAAAAGGTTTGGATTGGAATGGATCTTTAAAGGTCACGTAGTCCAACCCCCCTTCAATAAACAGGGACACCTTAGACTAGATAAGATTGCTCAGAGCCCTCTCTAATCTGATGTTGAATGTTTCTATCCACCACTGCCCTGGACAACCTGTTCTTATGGTTTACCACTCTCATTATGAACAGACTTGTTCTTTATATCTAGAATAACCTGCAGTTGTTCTTTTGATATGACATTTTGTCCTGTGCAGGCACACCATGCCAGGACTTTAGCTACCCTACCCGCCCCACTACACGAGAGAGATGTGGCAGAATATTCCTGCCCTGCAAATGACCATCTGTGGGTTATGGAGGCAAGCATTGTGCTGTCTTCTGCTGTGTGTGACACATGCAACTCCCACTGACTCCTGGCTGAGTGATAGCAGCGGGAGCAAGCAAACACAAATAAACAAAGAACAAGTTTCTGCCTACTACAGAACACAGGGATGTATTTTTAAACGAGAATTTCAGCTCTTTATCTGAATTTGCCTCTGTGCCTCGACTGCAACTGTTTCAATGTGTTGTTCTCTACCATGATGTTTTCATACAAAAATCACAGAATTCAAGTGGAAGACTAGTTGGTGGATATTTTATTGTATAAGCCTGACCAGATGTGGCTTTTGATTAAAGCTGGATTATTTACACTAAAACTGTGGCAAATTAGTGTTTGCCAGAAATAATCTTCTGATATGATAAGAATGGCAAGAGTAAATAGTTGTATAACATTCTCTCCATGATAACATTACCTAATTACATTGTTGTCAAACTAAAATAACTGAGATCAGTAAGAAGTGCCCCTTTTAAAAAAATCTTTGTCTCCCTAGAAAATGTACAGCACATGCTACATGTGCTCACAAGTTCTTCTGGAACTAGGCTATTTCATCAAGTAGCCGTGCTTATAAGCAATTACTATGTTCCTGGTGAGATTGTTCTAAGGAAAGATAGTTCTTCCTGTAAAAAATTCTTTTTTCAAGATGAAAACTCACTCAGATAATCCAAGAAATTTAATTTTTGTTGCAGTCTACAGCACAAAGAATTGGCAAAAGAGGATGAAATGGCTCAGAGGTTTCTTTTCTGTGATGCAGGCATCAAAGCTTATCTAAGATATTTTGCTTTGAAGGGTGAGTTTTATTACATGGATCGCCAAATTTTCCCTTAAACCATGCAATAATTCCTGATTGAGGTCATGTTAGGTTTAGTAAAAAAGGAGGTTTTGGTATGGTTTAGCATATTTTAAATGTACAATATGCAAAATACACTTTAATGAAAACTTAGAAACAGTGAAATACCAAGCACTATTTAATTCCTCAAAAATTATGGAAAAATGAAAATATACTTCTTCTGAGTGACATTAAAATACAACAGTAAAATTTGTTAAAATTAGCTGAGTTTTTGGGGTTTTTTGTCCTCTTGAATGGTCTTCCCAATTGACCAATCCAAGTACCTCTGATGAGCATTAGGAACTGTATCTTTTCAGAAAGATCTTCTATCTATTCCACTGTCTAAATTAATCTTTCTGATTAGCCAGCTCTTCTTTTTCAGACCCATAATCAAAGCTCTTTGATTTCTTTTTTAATATTAAAATTCATAGCCATGCTGTAGTTCATATCAAGACAAGAGCCTTGTTCATAGCAGGACAAGAGCCTGTCTTGCTCAGTTTTCTGTCTCCAACACTGAAGTGGATGCCCACGTGACTGGCATCAATGATATTTTCCATAAGATTTTTCCAGTCTCTCAATTTTCTGTATAATAAATTTTCTTAACCTATTTTTCTTTGACTATTCATTAACTCTTAGTAGCTCTCTCTTCTGGTACTTTCTCTGTCCTCATTTGTGCTGAGATGGCATCCTCAGCACCCTGCAGCAAGGAGTCATCAATCTGCCACCTACCCTGTGAAATGCCATCTCCTGGTGTTGGTTTTGAGTCCACCTTTGTATCACAGCTTCCATTTCTTGCCTTGACAGAGACAAGTTGCGTTTGTCCCTCTGTGCTCTAGTTTATTTCTCTTCATTGACTGTAGTATCTCACTTATCTGTGCTGTTCTTTTTTTCCTTCTTCATCTGAGGGTCTGAATCACTGTTTCTCCCCAAACAGTCTTAATTGCACAATGAAGATTTCCAGCTTTCCCAACTGGGTGTTGCATGGCAGCTATTCTGTGCCTCTAGCTGCCCTCTCCCTGATTTGCTTTCTTCCCTGATTTACTTTCCATGTATGCTCACTCTCCTTGAGGTAATGATGAGCCTCAAAGTTGTGCAGCAGTGTGATGATTTCTGTTTTACTTCCTATGCTTTCTAATTGTAATTCATAGAATTTTGTTCTATGACTGATTTCAGCTACTGAGATCATGTTTTCCTACAGTTATCCCCAAGTTCTTTTCCCTGAAGTGTGAGGACACACTAGAAGGCATCATAAAAAACAAGCAAGCAAACAAACAAACAAACAATCAAAAACTTGAGGGTGGTTTTTTTATTCCCACTTCAGAAAATGGCTTTATTTGGAAATACCCTCATTTTTTTTTCTGCCATGGAAAAAACCCATTTCTTCCACTGCAAGACAGAACCTGTTCAGTTTTTCTGCAGAGATCTCACTTTTCCCAGATGCCCTCGAGGTTGCAGCTACTGGGTGCTCCTGAGGTACTCTGGTCATGTAGTGCTTTAAGACTCTGAAGTGCACCTTGTTTCAGATATTTCAATACCCCTGAAATTTGAAATAGTAGGTTTGTTTCCCTTTGATACTTGAATATTGAAGACTTTTAATACCTTTGTGTTCGTGCTCCTAAAGCTGCCCTAAATCTCTTAGTGCATCTCAGGTAGTGCTGTGACCCTGCCTAACACAGTAACACAGACTCAGTGCTGTCTGCTTTCCATGTAGGCTTGAGATTTTCATGTAAGGCTTCTGTTTTTAATGTAGATGCCATGTTACACACTAATACAGTCAGTTCTTTAATTTGATTTGATGCTAAGATTTCTAACATGCTGTATTGCTTGATTTCTGGCATGACCTAAGTGATATTTTCTGTATTTTTCACATTGTTGTGTTATTGCATGTCATCAACTGCCTTCCCCCACCTTGTTTCTGAGGTTCCTGCTATGCCAGAATCTTCACCTACAGGCCAGGCATTCTAATTTCCCCACCTAGTTTCTTACACTGTGAATGAAAATCCATTTGTTTTCTATTTCTACTTCTGTTTGGTTTTTTTTGGTTTGTTTTTGTTTTGTTTGGTTTTGGTTTTGGTTTTGGTTTTTTTTTTTTTTTTTTGTTTTGTTTTCTTTTTTTTTTCTATCAGGGATAAATTTTGACCACAGGGAATTTAATTACATTTACAAAAGTTGTAGAAAACCAAGTTGCTTTGGCTGCAGTATTAATAAGTTTGAACATTCAAAAATACATTAAAACCCTTGGTGTCTTGGAAAGTGAATAAGTGATTGTTTTTATCATTTGCAAAGAGTAATAAGGATTTTTTTTTTTAATGAAAGGAAGGAACAGAAAATATAAAAAAACTGAAAAAAAAAGAGTCTGCAATTATTCTTTATGACATTTCTCTACACGGTTTTCCTCTCGTTTATGGTCATGTGTGTTCCTAAAGTTATTATTACAGTGGAATTCTACTCCAACCTTAGAGACTGTGTAGGAGTTATACAATACGTATACATACCCCACAGTCCTACCTGGCCAGCACTGCACACCTCCAAGCATCATCTCTTTCTCAAAGACATGGCAGAGGGAGGAGGGCATCATTTTCCTTGCCAAGCTGTCTCTGTCAGCCAGTTCAAGCCATTATTTCACACAGCAGCAGTTCCTAGAGCCAACTCTGTGCATCACTGCCCAGCACTTCTCAGGTGGCACTACTTGCAGATTAGTGAAGGCATAGAGCTGTGACCACACAAATATACTCCATTCTGCAGAAACTCATCTTCACTGTTCTATCTATTATTTTTGCAGAACAACTTTTTAATGGTTTTCATATTATATTTTTATTGTTAGAATTCAGTGTTGTCAAAATAAGGCTTTCCGAGAGCAGCTTAATAATTTTTATTTCAGCTTTTGTTTTGCATGCTAGTAGATGCTGTATTTTAAGATAATCAGAAATTACCTTAATTAATTAGGAGATCTGGATTCTAGAGGCAGTAGGGGCCTTGCTGCAAGGTCACAGTCTGCTCCTCTTATTTTGGATTTGATGACAATACACATTTACAGCTGTGAAGTACTGTAATATCTGCCATTCCTTCTCTTAAAAATTCTTTTTCAACCATACTGTTTTAGTTGTAACAATGGAGCCACATACAGGGAACAGAGTAAGATTTTTCTGCCTGTTCTAGTAGAAGTTACATTCATAGCAAGGCTTCTGCTTAGGTAGTTATCAGTCAAAGAAATAGTACCCCTACATACATGTACCTGTGAACAGCATGAGTGTAGAGCACTGAATAGAATACAAAGATATTATATATTATGTAAGTGCAGTGCAGAAAGAATAGGTCATGCATCAATAAGCTCATAGCTGTAAACATTGGAAAAGAGGCAGCAGGAAAATATGATTGCTAAATTAGGGATGAGAATATTTCAATTTTTGGAAAGCCCATAAAGTCCTAGGAACGGATTTTACTACTACTCTTAATTGGAAAAAAAAAAATCATTTTTCAAATCACTCATGTTAGGAGATGTCATTGTCTTTCTTTATTGGTGACACATTTAAGCAAATTAATATGATTAAATTAGAATGAGTTAGTCATGCTTCCACCTTGAGCTTTTAAAAGCACCTAATCACCAAGTGAATACACATACTGGTGATTAAGGAGAAGGAAGGACAGGGTTCTAAAACAAATCTGGAAATATAAAGTGGGTTTCTAGGGGAGAAAGTACTCTGATTTTGTATATTTGTGACTAATCCTATCTTGTGATGTCAAGAGAAAATTGAAAATGCTCAAAGCTATAAAAGGTACTGGACTGGATTAAGTTTACAGAGTAACAAATGCTATGGATTTAGACAGCGCCCCTGTAGTATTTTTTGGTGATTTAGAGCAGAGAGTCTTACCTGTGGAAATAGATTTCTAATATGTAATGAATAATTGACTAGAAAACTCTCATATGACCCATTTTTTTAAATCAATTTCCTATCTGCAAATGTTTTGTTGCTTCATGTAAAGGAGGAGAATGTGGCATGAACTTTTCTGCTGCATACCCAACACTGATGACTCTTTTGGCTGAGGGACCTTTCATAAAGCAATGCTCTGGTTCACTTAAAACTATGTGTATAAACATAAATGGGAATAGCACAGACACCAACATAAGATACTTCTACACGTCTTATCATGCTTACATTGTTAATATTTCGACGGCAAATGTTACTAATTTAAACATAAAGAAGATTTTCTGAGGGAGAAGACAATTTCAATCTGTTTTGTAAGTGAGAAACATATTCCATATATCATTCAGATTTCTGAGGAGTCTTGCCTACTTACAGATCAACTCAGAAGATAAAGGGCCGTATCTATTTAGTCTGTTTTTACCCTTTAATTATAAAGAAGAAAAAAATGTCCACTTGAAATTTGTGCATCATTTTCTACTTGCTTTCTTAACTAAAAATATCTGGTATTAACAACAGTATACTGGTAATTTCTTGACTGATGTTAAAGATAGCCTGTAAAGATATCTGTAGAACTAATGCAGATATAAGCAATTGTAAATAACATGAATCTTGAACAAATGCAGATAAGCCTACTGCAGCTTATTTTCCTTCTGAGCATGATAGTTACAAACACCCAAAGGACCAAAAATAGCCATGAGCACCTATGGCATGCTTCATGGCTTTGCACAATAATTGATGGTATTTGCTTCATGTTAGCCTTGTAATTCAAACAAAAAGTGTGTCTCAAAGGTGGCAGAGTGGGAAGCACCACTGCCAGGACCCAGTGTTTTTCTTATCAGAGCTCAAGGGTGTCTAGGCTTGTGCAAAAATGTAAGGAGGTGGAATGGGGAGGCTGATAACTTGTTCTAGAGCATGAAAAGACTCCTGCCGCTAGTCTGGGAGGTGCAAAAATAATTAGGAGGGCTATTAGCCAAGGTATCCACCAAGATAAAGGAAAACACAAGGAGAAATTAATCTCAAGCAGCAATTTTGAAAGCCAGATTTAACTCTGAAACGTAGATGGAAATTTTCCTTAAGTGGGCAGAGATCTTCCACTTGTAGGTACTGCCATAATGCCTGTGGCTATAAGCATAGGAATAGCTTGGTTTCAGGGTTCAAAACCTTTGCTGAGTGCTCTGGAGAGGTGGTGTTTTTCTGCCTAATGGGATGCCGCTGTGTTATGTATGTTTCATGTGTCTTCTCCAGAGCCTTCAGCTCCACTGTTCTGGTCTGGGGACTGCATTTTTAAACAGCAGATAGGGGGGAAGGCCACACAATAGTGTAATTTTCTTTGCTGATGAAACCGGTTCCCAGGTGACCTGTGTTGACAGATGGCTGTCTTGTTGCACTGAGTCAGAAAGAAACTCATACTAAACAGATACTTGTGAGAAGTTCAGCCTTTCCACTATTTCAAGGAAATTAAAAAATATGATTTTTTTAATCTTTAGGCATTGGTTTGCATCTATTTTAATTTGAAATGTATCCAGAATCACCTCTTAAAATTCTAAAAAACATTACAACCTGTGATATACTTTAAATTTATTTCTTATTAACTATATGAATTTTAGTGCTACTGAAATAAAAGTCTCCTGGAAAGGTGTACAGAAGAGTATGTAGCTCAAACATGCAAACTTAGCTACATAATTTATGGGATGAACAAATCCTGACAGTGCTAGGAAGCCATGACTTTTAAGGTGCTTATCTAGATACTGTAGCAAAAGGTTCAGAAATTTGATCTCCACTTTGTTAGATACCCAAGTTTTTCACATTTGGCCTCTTTAGCTGTTGTCCACTGATTGCTAGGTCAGAAACTTCCAGAATCTGGCTAATGGAACTCACATCAGCAATGTGCTGTGAGGACATCAACAATGTACTACCCCTAGGAAAAATGCAGCCCTTCCTGAGCTCCTAGCAATTGCCATCCTATATTATTTTTCTCCTAGAAATTGCCATGAGGTATTTGTTGTCCAGAGCTGCTACTGCCTGATGGCTCCTGTGGCATCACTTGTGCCTGCCCATTACATGTTTGCTGTGGCACTCCATGCAACTCACCAGCTGACAAACCCTTCTTTCACTCAAATTAATTGTTTGTGAATGGAACCTTCTGGAAGGAAATGGATGGAAGTCACCTTAGCACCTTGGTGACTTGCTTTTGCCCTTGAGGACAGTCCATGTTGGTCTGAAAACAAGTTACTACATGGGTTAATTCAGTATGTAGGGATATGTTGCACCTTTTTTTTTTTTTTTTCTGAAAATATGCTTCAGTTTTATTGCCTAATTTTGAGAAACTCCATCTTGATCTGAGGTGTACCAACAGCTGAGAAAGATTCTGTTGGTAAAAGACAACAGAAGCAGGAGACAAAAACAAGAGTTGATCTCCAAGAAGTCTAGAGATGTAATGAATTAAACAAATATGAGGAAAAATATAGTTTGATCTATGGCTTCAAAATCCTGGTTTTACTGGGGATGGGACCAGTTGGTACCTCTAATCTTTATTTCCATGAAACACTCATGCATTCTAGTGCAAAGCAACTCTAATGAAATACTAATTTCCTTGTACATTGATATCTGAGTCTTCTTCACAGGGCTCATAGATATGAGAGATATATGAGAGTTCTGCACCATCCTGGAGAAGCAGTCAGAGGTTAGGTAGTGTGTCCTGAAGATCCTAAATATCTGCTGTGTGCAGTGACAACAAATCTGTGGCTGACAGATGCAAAAACAAATGTGATGGAGCTATCTGGAGTTGTTTAGTTTGGAGAAGAGCAGACTCAGAGGGGACTTCATGGCTCTCTACCTGGAAGGATGTGGTAGCGAGGTGGGGATTGTCCACTTCCTTATGTCAAGTGAAAGGGTGGAAATTGCCTTTGCACCAGGTGGGGCTCATGTTAGATATTAGGAAAAGAAATCACTGAAAGAGTCGTTAGGCATTGAAATATGTTTGCAGGGAGGTGGTGGAGTCACCATCTTTGAAACTGTTCAGGAGGCACCTGCGTGTGGCACCTGGGGATATGGGTTTTTTTACCAAACAGCTCCCTAAATAAAAACAGCTCCTGAGTCATCGTGTCTAGTGACTATCTTTCAGAATCATCACATTACATAAACTGATTAAATGCTAATGCTAGAAGGCAATGTGAATGCAGTGTGAAATGCTGATACACAGCACTCCAGACCTCCTCAGGGTGTGACAGTGGGTGCTGTTATGGTGTCCCCCACCCAACAGGGAACACAGACTTGTGGTTCTGACAGCTTCCTGAGGTACCCAGATCTGTGCATGCATCTGAAACTCCCCATCAGCTTCTTGGCTTTTTTTAAGAGAAGAAATATTGTTCTTTTTAAATTTTTTTTTTTTTGGTTTTGTGGGGGTTTTTTTTGTTTTTTTTTTTTTTTTTTTTTTTTTGGTTTGGTTT
>VWYP01020123.1:0-14342 GCA_013400435.1 Pycnonotus jocosus | reverse complement strand
ATCATCCCTGGATGTGTTTAAAAAAAGATTGTATGTTGCACTTGGTGCCATGATCTACTTGAGGTGTTAGGGCATGAGTTGGATTCAGTGATCTTGGAGGTCTCTTCTAACACAGTCATTATGTCATTCTGTGATTGATTCTGTGATACACAGACTGAAGAGTTAGTGGTGTCTAATTGTTGATTAATTAAGCTACAACATCACATTCAACTCCATTGATAGAACAATTTTGCTCTAATTCAAAAACCATCTATGTCATAAGGATATAAATCATGCTACAAAAAAAAAAATGGGCACATGTGCTGGTTTTGGCTGGACTAGAGATAATTTTCTTCTAGGTAGCAATCATGGACAGTTTTGCATTTGTGGTGAAACCAGTGTTGATAGCACAGGCATATTATAGCTGTTTTAAGCAGGCCTTACACATTGTCAGGATCTTTTCTGCTCCTTACTGCACTCCACCAGCCAAGAGGCTGGGAAGGCACAAGGATTTGGGAAGGGACACAGCCAGAGCAGCTTACCACAACTGAGTACAGGGATATTGTGTTTAGCATATAAACCTGGAGGGAGAAGGAGGAAAGGGGACATTTGGAGTGACAGAATTTGTGTTCCTAAGTCACCATTACATGTGAGGGAGCCTGCTCTCCTGGTTAGGGATGAACATCTAACACCTAGCTGCCCATGGGAAGTGGTGAATGAATTGTTTCATTTTTGCCCTGGGTGCAGCTGTTCTTTACATATTAAAGTGTCTGTACCTCAATCCACAAATTTTCTCGCTTTTACTCTTCACATTCTCTTCTGATCCTACCAGTGAGTGAGTGAGTGAGTGGCTGTGGAGGGGCCCACATTTTCTGGGATAAACTGGAGCAGACTGGGATAAAACAAGAGTGGACTGGCCCCTCAAATGGCTATGGTAGTTGCTGTATGCAGCTTAATGTACAGCTTAGTGGCAATCAATTTACGAAGTGGAGGTAAAATGGAGAGGTTTTTTATTTTCACCTTGAGAGTAGATTAAATATAGGAACAAAACCTCAAGGCTGACTGAATATGTAGTGGAATAACAGAAGAACCAGACCCAGCACAGTTTCTAGAATTCAAGACTTTCTGAGTTTTAAACAAATACACTTTTCCTTAGACTTTTTCTGGACACTAACTCACTAAGAGCTGGGGGTTTCCAGTGATCTTTCCAGCAGACAGAAAACATTTCTATTATTCTTCTCTTTCTTGGTCTCTGTAACCCTTCAAAGTCAAAGAAGGTGTTACTTTACTAGGAATAGTTTTGGCTTCTGTACAGTGTTTTCTTGTATGAGAACACAGCTTGTAGCTGTGAGTCCCTCTCACTCTCACTAGGCAGAGGTCACTGTGTAACTGCTCCAGAGCATGTAACTTCACCATTATTCCATTAACAGAAAGCTTGTTTAAGGAGAAAACTAGGCTCTATCTGTAAAATTTGAAAACCTAGTCTTGAAAAATGAAGCCTGGAATTTTGCTGTCATGGTTCAGTTATGGACTTATGCATACACTGTATTTATCTTTAGCAGCAACACCATAGGAGTGGGGGCTTTCCTTAGCTAATGTATAGAGTTCAGAGCACAGTGGAAAAAGGCTTGTTTGCTGCAAAACTGATTTATTGGTGAGATAGGTATTTTCCTTATGCACCTGGATTGCACTTGGCAACAGATATGGAGTAAGAAATACTTTTTGCCTGAAGGCAAAGTGGGCAGCTTTAGAACCGTTTTCCCTTTTGCTCTCTGGTGCTTTCTGCTTTCCTTTCTGATCACTGGTAGAAGTGATCCTAACAAGTTATTTGCTGTTGTGGAGAGTTAAGATAAAAGCAAGTCCTGTAGTTCCTTCTGTGATACATACCTATGATTCTGGCTTTTGATGTTTCACTTTAGGCCTTTTGACTGCTATGAAGCACTGGGAAGTTTTGTAGCTCTTGAGGCACAGGAGCATGTGTATTGTTTGTCCAGAACTAAGTATCTCTTCCATCATTGCTTCCAGTCACAGAATACAGAGCTTATTGAACACTATAGATTTTTCCAGTTTCACATACTGATTGTTAGCAATCCTCTTACATGTAGCTATCGCCTGCAGCACAACTTGAAATGAGGAAATTTGGTGGCCCTGACCTTGCAGTAAGATTTTAAGAGATATGATTCTTTAACTCATGCCTGAAAGGCAAATGCTGCTTCCACAAAAGAGTTAGAGTATTGTTCCAACAGCAGCACATTGCATGAAGAAAAATGACAAATACATTAATCAAGGCCTAGAAGAACAACAGATTGTATCTGCGTGAGTGCAGCCTCCTTGTGCCATAATATGAAAATTAGTAATTTCTCCACAGTCATAAAGGGAGGTATAACTCTTACCCAAAATAACTTTCCCAGCACTATTAATTTTACCTAAAACTGAACTGTGTGTAATTCCCACTGTTACAATCAGCCACAAATGACCAAGCTCCTATAATGTGACCTTCTATAATGTGACCAGCTCCTTCTTTGGGACTAATGCTATCTGATGGTGTCTTTTACTCTCACCTTCCAAGTTAGTTTCTCCACCTAGATATGACTGCTTCTACCTATGCTATAAACAGAGAGGAATATTCTCCCTTCAGGAAGAGGAAGAGTAAGATTGAAAAGAGATTGTAAATCAAAGAAGTTGCAAGAATCCCTTAGGAAAACATTTAGATGTAACTTCTCCAGTTTGTGGAAGTTTCAGAAGACCATAAAAGATTATACCACCTGAAGTTTCACAACAGAGCATAAACCACATCAGAGGCTCTGTATTACAACTTTACATTTCAGAATAGTATGTTAGTCACTGTAAACTCAGCAGTTTTGCTAGTGGATTTTTTTCAATATCTGACCTTTTCTCATTACAAAGCTTTTAGTTTAAATACATTACTTTGTCCTATTAAAACACTACAAACACCCTGGCTGTGTCTGATCACACGTCTGAATCACACCTGATGCAAGTGCAAGAGCACAGACCCTCGGAAAATTCATCTGTGCAGTAGCCACTGATTGCAGAGAAACTTTTGGAAAGTTTTGAAAGCTTAAGAAGCCTCTGTTGAAAGATCTTATTTGGTCCAATGTTCTATGTCTCCCTTAGGACCCCTTTCCAGGCAAATCACATTACCTGTGATTTTACATTTAGCTGTATGTTTGTTTTGGATAGCAGCCAGGATTCATGGGTCACTAGGAGAGTGTCTCCTACTCAAATGAGGTTTACAGAGTTTCATCTCAATTCTTCTGAATATTAGAATTTTAACAATGTGTTACTGATAACAAACTTTAATGAAATTACACATGAAACAACATTAAATGACTTAAGAAACAAGATATATATATTGTATAAATTAATCAGGTTAAATGCACGTATTCTGCATAAAGAAAACGTCATTATTAGCTATATTTTACAGAACAGATATAATAAAGAAAAGGTGGTGAATAATAGATTAATGCTGTGCATTTCATGTATCAAAGAGTAATGGGCTTTAGCTGTAGTAAAGTCTTTAGTGCTGTCATCCGTAACCATTAGAACTTGTTGCACTGAAGTATAAAGAGCAGAATACAATTTTAAAACATTCCACTAAAAATGGAATCTATTGATTTGATCTAGCTTAAAATAACTTTATCACTGACACTGGTTCTTAATCTTTAGGGTTAATTTTAAGTCATGGATTATTTGAAAACTTTTTTGATTGGTTTCCTATTGATTGATATATTTTAAATGGGTTATGGTCATTTATGCATCAGTTATATGGTTTCATATTGAACATATCATTAACATCCCATTATTTGGGAGGTTACTTCTAGGTACACTTAAACAAGGAAAAGGTCATCATCAGACTCCTGGTTATAAACCTTGTAGTAAATATAACTCCTACACTTGTACCTGAAACACCTAAACCAAAAAACATTATATCAGATACCTACTAATTAATCTCAAATAGTAAATAGATGAATTAACTTTTGTCGCTTGGTTTTTTTCTCGAGCTTGAGGTTAGTTATGAACCTGGCTATCTTGTAATTTAACTTGAGTTTATGAGTGGTCACATAAGCGAAATAGCAGTGAACATACAGGCTGTATTGGTGAATATTCACTAAAAGCTTTGCATAGGTTTATTCACTTTGCTTATACCAAGTTTTCTTCATTAATTTAACTCTACTAACTTTTGCAGAATTTCCCTTCACTGGTGTATATCAAGTAGAGTACTGGGTGTCTGAGAGGGAGAGGTATGACTGAGGAACAGGCTCTTACACCCTTCTGGCTATATGACTACTACAGGGAAGGGAATAGATGAAGGAGAAAAGACAAAAGCAGAGAAGCAGAAGCAGAAGCAGAAGCAGAAGCAGAAGCAGAAGCAGAAGCAGAGCTAGGAAATGGGTTGGTTTGAACAGGTGCACAGACCCTGGGCCTGCAGTAATGCCCACCACTTATGGGTTAAATTACAATACTATCCATCCCACAAACACATTGTCACACCATTTGCTAGCACACGGTTTTGTTGCTGACAACAAACTGTCTAGTCAATGAACTGTGGCTATACAGAGGAGTTTGTAGGTCGGTCAAGACCCGAGGTGTTTTCATCATCTCTGCATCTTGTCTTGGGTGCCCTGTGCTGCATCCGTCTCCCAGCACAGTCCGTATGACTGGAGGGGTAGAGACAACTGAACAAAGACACTTTTTATTTTACCTCCGTAGGCTGCTACAAAGACAATCATCACAGGGTCTTCAAAGTGCAGACATCATAGGGCAAAATAACCCCTGAACAGTTAGCAATATACCAAGAGTCCTGAGATAAGTTTCCAGAAATCAGAGCTCCTGACAGTAGAAATTTTGCACAACAATTTACATCAAGTGAGATTAAGACTGTCTGGTATTCTATTTCTACTGCTCTGTCTTGGAGTCAGAGTGGGCACTCAAGCCAGAATGGGCACTGAGAGCCATGAAAACACATTTCTAATAATCCCAGCTCTCTGAGGAGTGTTATTCCCACTTCAAATAATCCACCTACAGAAAGGACCTAACAGTAAGTACTGCTCTGTCTCATGTGGACACAAGTTATGAGAATTTGCTCCATAGTATTTCAAATTTATATAGCTATTTACAATAATAATAACACATTCAGTCCTGAGTAGAGGAAAGGTGTTACATTATTGTCTCCAGTTTTAAATATTTTTGTTGAAGTTATGTTTCCCCACCACGGAGGTTTCTGAAAAACAGTAGATCTCAGGTTTAATTCAAAGAAGTTATTGCAGAAGTGTCTATTTTTATGAGTGAGCCTTTGTTAAACATAGCAAATTTGGGCTTTTTTCTTAACTTGTGCATGTACATGCTTTCTATGTAAGCTGTAATCTTCTGCTTTATCATATGGTAAAACCTGTCAATTCAGTTCTAGCACAACTAAGGCTGCAGTTGATGTAGTTTTCATTGTCTTCTTGGGCTAAGAAACTCTTGGTCTGCTTTGAGGTTTATAATGGGAACCTTGCAAGATTTTTTTCTTTTTTATTGTTTCTTGAAACAGCCTATTCCTAGGGGGAAATGACCTTGCTAGAAGAGAAGTACTGGTTAAATTTGGGAAAAATACTCAAGGGAATTCTGGTGGCTCAGAAATGGAAGGTAATGAAAATACACTTTCTGTAAGTTTTCTTTACAGAACTCCATGAGGTGACCAGAATACTGACTGCACAGTGCTGGAAGGTTTCTCCTGTTCTGTGAGATCTTCCTTATAATGTTTTCCAGAGAGATCTGCCATATGATGTCCCAAATCACAAGAGAAACTTTGCCACTGCATGTGTAGGAGGAAGACACAAACATAAAGAGGCTGATATCTTTGATAGTTGAAACTTATAGAATGATTTGGAATCTCCTTGCTATGACTATGTTTAACCTTGTGGGTCTGAAAGCATGCCCAGATTTCTTGACCCTAGGATATACCTTCTCACGTTTGCACTACAATGAAATGAGATACAAGAATTTCTCTGGAACTGGTTTCTTCAGAATAAACTTGGATATCCAAGTCAGAAGGAAGCCGTACTCCCTCTCTAATAGATTCCTCACTTGACAATCCAATGACCCTGGTATACACTACTGACTCCACTCATTCCTTAATATATTTGACGATTAATCAGAAGTGTATTTTTTTTCTTTTTTACTCTGACCTCTCATCCATATGCCAGGTATTTTTTCCTCCTTTTGAACAGAAGATCTGTCATTAACTGAGCTGGGAACAGTATATTCCATAGCCCTTCTCTCTTTATCACAGACCTTAGAAAATTTATGGTTGTTTTGAAAAGAATAGATGGACCCTTAAAAATATATACCAATGGCCTATTACAAGAAGACATCAAAACCAAATTAGAAGATTAAAAATCTTTTTAGCAAAAAGAAAGAGCAAATAGTTGCCATAATAGCAGTCTTCATAACCATTTCTTTTGTGATCCTTGGATTCTGAGGCCTGAGTAATTTTTCCACCTTGTAATTTTGAGGAGATTAAAACTTCAGTACTGCAGCTGTTTTCTTCAAGAAAATTTATGGCTGTGGAATTATAATACATATGGTAATGCTACATTAGCGTAGTATTATTCACATCACTATAGTTAAACTTGGGTCAGCACTTCCTTTTAGACTCTGTGAAGTTAGGGTTTGTCCATGCACATTTCCTTTTAGCTGACTTGGAACATGATGGCTCAGCCTTACAACTATAGTTGCTTATTTTTTCGCAAAGCTGTTTGAAAAAGCTCTGATCAAAAGCTCTTATCTTATGGCTAAGTGTTACTAGCTCTCATTTCAAAATATGTGGCGTATTTAATTGTTGCTAAAACCTTTTCCTGATTTGTAACTTTAGAGACAGCATGTTATTGGAATTAAAGTCTTAATGTAAAGATTTTTTTCCCTTAAATTACTCTCCATTGGTTTAGCTGCTCCTATAAATGCATCTTGTTAACACTCAAAATGGTGAGAGAAGGTGAAGTACTCTGGTTTTCCTCTTTATCAGCTTTATTCTATTTAGCAGCCTTCAAATATAAACCTCTTTGAACACAGAAAAATGCAAATATTCAGTTATTGAATTCTTTAAAGTAAATTTATCCATTGAAGTCTATCAGACTTGTCATGGTTTAACCCCATCCAGACACCAAATTCCACACAGGTGCTTGGTCACTGCCCCACCAGCAGGATCGGGGGGGAGAATAAGAAGGGTAAAAGCTGGAGAACTCACAGGTTGAGATACACACAGTTTAATAAAGAAAGCAAAAGCCAAACACATAAACCAAGAAAAACAAGGAATTAATTCACTGCTTCCCATGGGCAGGCAAGTGCAGCCATCTCCAGGACAGCAGGGCCCTATCACATATAACGCTGACTTGGGAAGACAAACTCTCCAAATATTCCTCCCCTTCCTCCTTCTTCCCTCACTTTACATATCAAGCTTGATGCCAGATGGTCTGGAATATCCTTTTGGTCGCTTGGGTCACCTGTCCTGGCTGTGCTTCCTCCCAGCCTCCCAGGCACTCTCATCTCCCTGCCAGCGCAGCAGTACAAAAAGCAGAAAAGGCCTTGGCTCTGTGCAAGTCCTCAGCAAGAACAAAACCATCTCCACATTATCAACCCTGTGTTCAACACAGATCTCAAACACATCCCCATGCCATCCACAGTGAAAAAGATTAGCACAACCTCTGCCAAAGCCAGCACATGAACAGTTACTGTTCATGACAGTAACTTCATGACACTTCTGAAATTCCAGAGTGGAAACATAAGACAGTGTTTATAAACATTCTCTTCTTCAAACACTTCCATCTTCATTCAGTAAAATCATTATTTGTTTAGATAGCACTCTGTGGTTTCCCACCTTTCTACTTTTGAAACCACTGATATATTTTTCTGTCATAATCAGGTGTTGATATTTTCCTAAGCATTACTTCAGGGACCAGGGAGGTGAGGCAGAGAAAGATGACAGATGAATGACAGAAAGGAGAAAACGTGCCTTCCACAAGCCCTGGTTTATTTGGGCATAGTCATTGTCTATGCTTCTTTCTCAGTAGAAAATTTCTGTCCTTCTCTATTTATTTCTGTCTAGTAGAAAATTTCTGTCCTGCTAGCTGAGGTGACTTTAATAACCTAGTTTGGCAATGCACTATATTCAAATGACCCCAAAGTATGCCCTATAGTTGGGCTTAATAGAAAAGTACCTTGAAGATGACACGTGAACAATTTTCTATAATAATTTTCTTGACAAATATCAATAATTTGACCTGCTTCTTAGATTCTGGGTAATTTGAATCTAGCTAGTAAAAAAAGGAAGCTGTATAACATGTACAACTCCCTTTTTTTTTCCTCTTATGTCTAGACTATATTCCCTCTTCTTTTCCTACAATCAGTAGAATGGTAAGGGCTTTTCTAAAGACCTAAAATGTCAAGTATGGTGATTCATATGGTCAGCTTAAAGTAACTAACTCATAGTTTGCATATGTCTTTCCTTGGGCAACCTGCATCTTCCAATGATGATGACCCTCTCTGCTTACCTTTATTTATGCCAGGTAGTTACAAAATCTGCCAAATTTTTTTCCAGCCACATAAATATTGTGCATACAGTAAAGTGAAATCCATTTCTACTGATAAAAGTACAGCATACACACTAGTCACACAAAGGCATTTAGATTTCTGTGTTCTTGATAAAATGCCTTGTTTTTAAACCCCATTTTACCTAATGTGGAAAGATCCTTTACTCTCAGATGTTTAAGCATACTTTTTTATTCCTAGTTAAAAAGGAAACTGAGCTCTCTCTCCTGCTGTGTTCATTAAGACTAGTGACTGCTGCTGGTGCTTCCACTTTTCAATCTGTAAGCCACTCAGAAGGTGTCACATTATTTCTTAGGCTTGGCTGCATCCAACAATTGGTCCAGCTAATCCCTAAATGGAGGAAAAAGCTGTGCAGACAGTGCAATAGCTGCAAAGCAGCAGGACTGGGAGAACTTGGCATAAAAAAAGCTTGCCAAGCAAGAATTCTTTGTTCTTTATTTTTCTGAGGGATGAAACCCTGGAGTTTTTTTACCAGCCTCAGGAGCTTCCCATAAATTTTATGCTTCCTCTGACAGGCAGTTGGCTGCAACTTCCCTCGGCACACTCTGGGCATTAGTTGTAGAGTTTCTTGAGTACAGCTTTAATCATGTCTGCTATCAAGAGAGCTATGGATAAATATATTGCATTTGGTTCAAGCAGGGCTCTATTGTCTATGTAAGATACAAACAAACTTTTTGTGTGTTTGTATGTGTGTATTCCTTAATATTTCCTAATGTCCCTTATGCACTGTTTTTCTCACATCCTTTTCAACTTGTTCAGTTTTTTCCCAAACCTGACATCTTTGAAATCAATAATGTAATAGAAAAATTACTATATCATATATTGTAATAATTCTACATAATATGTAGTAGGATTTTCTTTGTACGTAACACAAAGGTTTAATTTTACACATGTTCTGCACAGTTGTAGAGGCTACAGAAAGTTTAAGAAAGAGGTGTTCAGCATCTATACTTCTGTCCTTTTATCTTGGACATTAACTTATCAAACAATGTGTCTGTCTTCACATGAATTACTGTGATATGATATCCACACTGAGTTCTTCTTACTACCTTTCTTCCCCTCTATTTTTGACTTTTTTCAGTAAGTGATGTCTTTCTTATACAGTCTGGCCTGGAAAGATTTATATCTGCTAAGACTTGCTGTGGCTTCCATAACAAAATCCAAGGTTTCAATTTCACAGTTAGGGTCTACAGTGTGTGGATGGATAAGTGAGGGAGAGCTGCAAACAAGGAGAATTGCCAGTGGAATACCCAAGCCTTCATCTAAAACCCTACCTTTTCACAGCTTAGATACCCTATTCATCAGGGAGGCACCTACTCCTGCTCAATACTTAGAGCTCTCAGTCCTCTCCTGAAGTGATCTAAGTTATATTCTTGCAAACAAAGTCTACGTAATTTTTTCCTTCAAAAACTTGTCTGGAAGTGACACTATTCTCATTTAGATAAAATACCTTATTGGAGACATTTTGCACTAAATTGTTTGGAGTTGACCATATTTTTCACATGGATTAAATTTCATTTGACCAAATATATAAATAATCATTGAAAAACAGATTGTGTCCCTGTCTCCCATATGTAGATGAGTCGTTTTTGTACCAAGACACAACAGCATTCACACTTTTTTCCTGTCTGGATGCCAAATAATCCTGTTCTTTTGAGCGCAGGGAAAGACACTCAAGAGAAAGCTCAGAGGTGACAGTACCTTGGGGCTTTATTGATAATGGTTAGAGCAGTGCCCAGAAGTTGATCTGGAATGCAGAGTGACTGGCCCCTCCGTTTAATTATTCTAATCTTTTTGGCTGAGGTGATGCTTTATTTTCTTGCCTCTGCTGAGGTCAAAGACAGAAAATATAGGAGCATCCAGCCTCGGTTTTTTCTCATTGGTGTTTTTCAATGCAGTGTTTTGTGTGTACAGCTGCATAAATAGTAAAGCCTTCTAAACAGAGGACTCTGCCCAGTCCTCAACCCCCCAAAACAGGCTTATATGGGATTTCTATTTACAGCTCATGTGCAGAACATCCACAGGAGTTCCCTCCTATTGCTAGGAAATGTTGCATGTGGCACACAGGATACAGACACATATTCGTCAGTTCAAATTAATTTAGTTTAGGTTTGTTTTAAAACATTCTTATATAGCTTTTGTAGGCTTAACAATCCATCTTACAGTCATGTGTGCCAAAGCTAAACACAGTAGTAATTTTAAAGTTTAAACTGCTCTTATGTAGGAAGATTCAGTATTAATAATAATAGCTCCCAGATGATATAGATATATTTATGTAATTTCTGAAATAGAGATATTCTAATAATGTTTGCAAATTTCTGTTAACTCTTTAGAAGGACAGAAAAAAATGCCTTTGCATTTAACAGAGAAATAATTCTTGCCACTGCTCCCAAAGCAAAAGATGTTTTTCACTTTGCTACTTAGGACTTATTATCAAAGGAAATAAAACTACCTGCTGAGATGGTTCCCCAGAGGTGACAACAGCATATTTTTGCAAAGGAGTAAGGTCTGGGGAGAGGCTTAGAGCAACCTCAGTGGCTAATTATGTTTTAATTTTTAATTTTTTTTTTCTTTACTCTTTCTCTGCAGAAGTGCAGAGCAAAGGCGTCACGACCTCCCAGTGCTTTGAGGACCACTCTCTTACCTAGAGATCTCACAAACCTGAATGGGCTGAGGTCTCTATTGTTCTGTACTTCAGGTGTTCAGTATTCCTGTGTGAATTTGTATACTGCACTGCTACCTCCCAGAAACTGACATTTCACTCCCATGTTGTGGAACTAAAAGATGCGGAATGAAATCAGAGAGATTCCTGCAAGCAGGAGGGGAAGGCAAAGCAATGAATTGTATTCACTTACTGCTTCAGCATAAAGACTGGTACATACTCAGTACACAATGTGTATAGATATATGTAAACAAATAGATATATAGATAGATAGTTATGTCGTAATACTAAAGATGACAGGAGTGGGACAAGGGCTGGATCATCCGTATATCATTTGTCCATAGCAAAGTCACCAAGGCTGCTGCAGCTTTCTCAGACATTGTCTAAGCCCAGTCTGAAAAGAGCATGTGTCAGGGATTTTTCCTAGCAGACAGTTTGGCTGCTGCCCTTTGGAGAACATGCAGCTGTCCAGACTGGTCATGCCATTTGGCCTCAGAGCTACAAAATAAATGTTATAACCCTTACTTTGATACAAACTCCTGGGATATTCATACCATTTTGGTATGAAAATATAAAGATTAAGCAACTAACTGCTTTTTTTGTTCTTTTCAGGTAACAGGCATGGCTTAGGTGCAGATTGGTTGGTTCATAAATGGACTATGGTCAAGTAGAAGATGTTTAATGCTCATTATGCTGGGTGCGTCCAGTCTTCACTACCATCTTCCTCTTATTCCAACTCCTAACTCCAGGCTTAACATTTTGCCTGAAAAATCTCACATACTGAGGTTTCATCATCAATAAAAATCCAGCACTTTGATTTTCAAAGCATTCGTCCTCCCCACTTAGGATCCTATCAGGATTCTCTGGGTGTTGAGCTGGGGTGCAGCTCCAGGACTGTCTGTGCAGGGGAACAGAGGTACAGGCCTTTAGGGCAGCTAGAAACAGGTCAGCTTCTGAATAAGGAGACATCAAATAAGCAAGAAACATGCTTGTTAGCAAGTGCTTTCAAATGGCTTTATGGAAAAAAAGAAAAAATTGGAAGGTTTATTCCGCATGAGACTAAATATAATGTGTACTAAAAATGTTTTCCTGACTGGCTCACATGACCTTGATCCCACAGGGAAAAGTAGCAGTAAAAAAGAAAGCTATAACCTCAGTTAAAAAAAAAAAAAAAAAAAAAAAAAAAAAAGCCATCATCATTACTCTTCCCTTAGTTCTCCACTTTTATTACACAAAGGTACTTACCTGATTAAAAAAAGAATAGAAAGCAAAATTCATCCTTTTTCCAACTTCAATCACTGTGGTTTATAAATATGTGATATACAAAATCAGCAAATTCACACCTTCATAATATATTGATTGCCTCAGAAAGAACATTTTAAAAGGAAACATTTAGAGATGTCCTTGAAGGGGCAGAGCAGAACCAATGCTAAAGTGGAGTTATTTGGTAGCTCAAGTCCAGTGGTTGACAGGCAGGACCTGCTGCTTTCAGCCTTCAGGCATCACATCAAGCTGGACAAACCACAGTGAAAGTTATTACCCAGACTTGATGCAGTACTTAATCTCTTTTCTGAAAGTGGAGATAACAGTTGATGTAATCTCTCATGAAGTAAGCCAAATTACTATTCTATGAGCAGGGTGTGCTACAAATAGTTCTATCTGCTTTGTGTTTAAATGATGAAGCAAGGAAACAGTGTTGTACAATAGTTAAAACTTATCTTCTTAGCAACCTAGGAATTAATAAGCATGGAAATATGATCTACCACTGAACTCAACTTCCATTTTATTCATTTCTACTGTCCATTAAAAAGACATGACTTTAATTTTGCAACTCCAAGTTTCTTTCACATTAAATTCTTCTAAACTGGTATTTTGAGACCTCATAGTTGGAGTTTAAAGCATAGATATTTTAGTGCATATACACATATTTACTAGAATATAGAATTTGTTTATGTTGACCTGTCTTGTGAGGGAAGCTCACCTGTAATCATACAAAACCATTTTTTTTTGTTCCAGCAGTTAGTACAGAACTGTCTGACACTCTGATAGTTAAAGCTGTACAATTTTATGCTATTGCAAGGCTAGAATTTTTTCAAAATATTCTGCTTATCAATGGAACCAAATGTTCTTCATTCCCTATGAACCAAAGAGAAGATATTAGATATACTAATACAAGATATTTCCATTCCAAATGCTCCTCACAAATTTTTCAATTTCTTTAAGATGCCATTCCCTGCCAGGATGTTAGGCTCATGGCTTCTGTGCAGCTCTGCCCTGTGCAGTGCTGTAGAAATGTCACAGTTTGGAGCTAGTTGCTCCAAAAGACTTCCAGAAGCCATCTACTTGGCACAGTGGAAATTTTTGGGTCCTTGGCCCTTGGGTAGCCCATGTGGAGGCACTCACCTAAAACCACAAAGCATTTGAATCCCAACAGAGGCCACAAGCCTCCTCTCCTCTCCACTGCAGGGCTTCAGGTCTATTTTCTAGGCATCTGGTCCAGGCAAGACTACCAGTTTCTCAGGCTTGTGGTGATATATGATCCAGAAAGAACAGAGCAATCTCACTCTAATCAAACATGTGCCTCTAATCTGTGGCTTAGTATCCCCTGAAGTGCTCAGGTTTCAAGCCTTTCTGGTGAAAATTTTACCTGCCAGGTATGAGGTTGTCCCATACACCTCTGAGGGTCCAGCCCTGCAGAGAAATAGCTTATTAATTAGTGAGGCAGCTCTTCAGGTGTGTTTTGTGAAAGCAAAAGGTTTAATAAATGAAAATAATAGAGGTTACAGAAACAAAAGATAAAGCCGAGCAGATGTGTCAGAGAAACCTCTGGCACCTGGCTAAGACACCCCAAAAAAGCCTTTGATTTCCTTTGTGCCTTTTCTTAAGTACTTAATGTTCTAGTTGGGCTCTACTGGCAAGCTGCCAATAGAAACAGGTACAGGCTTTGAGTTACATTTGGAAAACTCAATCAGATTTCCTGGATGGGCGCTGAGCCAATTGCTGCCAGGACATTAAAGAACTTTCTGGGTCCTTTACCTTGTAAGAAATAGAAGGGGCAAGTCTTAAATCTTTCCCTATTTGGAAACACTTG
>VWYP01020122.1:40836-60946 GCA_013400435.1 Pycnonotus jocosus | reverse complement strand
AGGAAAAGGAAAAGGAAAAGAGCTACACTGTCATGTCTATCCTTAAATGACTAGGCAAACTTCTATTTAGATAAGTCTCAACAAAACCCTGGGCCTCATTTCACATATTTCATACACTTTCCAATGTTCTGTCCAAATAACTTTGGTTATCTTTCCCTGAAGCTGATATAGTTCTTTTATCATTTTTCTCAGTATCAATATTGTTGATGAGTGATCTTTTCTCTACAGCTTCTGTGGTATTCTCTCATATCCTTTCTTTTTTTTTTTTTTTTCAGGATTAAATCTAAAAGACAGAAATCCCAGGTAAATACATCTTGTGGCTTCATGGGGATGATTCTCTTAATTCTGATTTGCAATGCATAATTTTCCTGAGGATGACTATGAACATAGCAAGAATGACAAAGATACACTTTAAATTTGGCGTGTTAATTCTCCTATTTCTTACAAGTGTTTTAAAACCTTTCAGAAGATGAACTAATGTCCTGACTTACAGAAATTTTAGGTAGGTTAGTAAACATCCTAGCTGGTTCACAGCTAAAATTACTTTGGGAATACTAATTATCATAAGTAGAGTTTTTGAAATGTGGTTATGGAGACACTCAGGTGGAATATGCAATTGAGTCAGCAAGCCACTTCTATCTTTCAAGACCATTCACTACAACTCTGTTGTTACCTGATATGAAAATCAGTTTGAACTATGGTTTATCGATTTCTAGAAGTACTTTGATAATAAGGTTTAAGGTACCAGTACATGCAGGTCTTTGTGATCTGCCATAGTGCACTCTAAATGTGTATTCTCCCTTTTCTCTCTTCAACACCCATGCACATATCTGAATGTGAGCATATTATCTGCTGCATGCCTGTCACAGTGTTCACTGTAAAAGGCTACTTCATTCAGTCTTCAGTGGAAGTTCTGGGAAACCTCATTCTATTGATGCTTTTCAAACAGGTTTATCTTACTCGAAATTTAGATTTCAAAAGTAATCAAGGTATTATACCTGAGGATTTAATGAGATACAGTACTGTTTATTTTCCCAGTGTTGCATCTATCTTGGTTAGAACACTGGGGCAATACTGACTTCAATTGGTCTCATATCTTGTTATCATTCATGGCTTCTGTTTCCTGAACAGCTGTATCCTAAGATATCATTCCTTATCCTATAATCATGCAGCTAATGGTTCCTGCTTGAATACAGTATTTTGCAGTCTAATGAATTTTATATAGTTTATCTTTTCTCCTCAGAAATCTGAAAAAAAAACAAACCCCAAAAATCCCAAACAAACCTTCTAGACTCACTTTTGTAGTCTTGTACAGGGAATTAGACCAAGCTATTTTGTATTGTGCTGTATTGCCAATTTGACATGCTTGAATTTTCAAGACTACTGAGTACATTTTAACAAATTGTGTTCTCTTGGGAATGCCTGTTCCTATCACATCTTGATAAACTTCCCATGAGGTTATTTGTTTTATATTTCTGAAGAATATATTCACCTGATATTGTAGTAGTTCATTAAGTCCCCTTTTGCTTTGGCAGCAAACATCTGAGATTTTATAGGTTTTTTGCATGCTTACGTTGCATACAGGCAAAACACAGGACAAGCATGCAATCAGTTCAAAGAAGTTGCTAATTTGCTTTATTTTCAATTTTAGATTAGGAATGACAAGTGTTATGTGCAAGTGGTTTTTTTGCCTCTTTTCTCTAACTACAACCTCTCAGTCTTGCTGAGATACTATTGGTTTTGTTATTCTAGGCTTTTAGGGAGGCTAAAGAAAAAACCTTTCACCTTATGAACAGTAAGAGTTTCCAAAGGTTTAATGTGCTACATTTTTTTTTTTTTCCTTGTCCCAGTCATGTAACTGCAAAAAGTTCCAACACAAATGAATGCGATGTTTTCTCACCACAGATCTGCTAAATTGCACTTGCCAATCAGGTCTTTGCTATACAAGAATTTTTTGATTGGTTGTAACACATTTCTTCCACAGTTATGCAGTGTTTAACAAGTATAAAAGGATACTCCTTTTTGTTTCAAGACTTAAATTGATTTATGTTCAGTGTCTTCTGTACATAGCCAGAGGCCTTGGCACTTCATTAAAAAAAAGGTTTCCTGCTGTACAATCTACTAAAATAACTAGTTTTGTTTTAATTGCAGGTTATTCAGTATCTTTTCCAAACCTAATTCTGTTTCTGAACAGATTTTTGGGAAGGTATGACACACAAAAGCTGAGATTGATCTAATGCACATCAGTTAATTATGACACCAATTATAATTATATTCTTAAAACCAAATAATACCAGTAAGACATGAGCCATTGGAAGCATGATATTATCACCACCCAGCCAAAGACAATTGTATCTGTACATGCTAATTCTCTTCTTAATCGTAGTTACTGTACAGTTCTTTCCAAACTGTTGATTTAGTGTTTGCTCTCTTTCCACAGTGAACTATTTTTTTCTAAAAATATAAGCATCTACCCATACATTTAGCAACAGCATGTTTAGATGAGCCTATTGCTTTATTTATTGCTCAGCTTTAGTCATATAAGGCATTGTCAAATCTCTTAATCTTGGAACTGACCAACTCTATTTCACAGAGAATATTGAATTGTGGTTATTTTGTGCCTGATTAAATGCAATTCCTTCAAGGAAGTTGCATAGTATTTCTCCTATTCATTGACTGCAGTTTTCTCCTTCACAACATTTGGAAGAGGTGTGAACATTTGGCCTATGAAGTTTTGAGTAAGGAGTAATTTGAACACAACAAATAATTTTATGTACTTTTAAGTTTTTCTTTTCAGAGCCAAAAAGTTGTCTCTCCCAGAGAAAAACAAAGGAATGTGTCAAGCAGGAAGTTGTCAAAATCAGAAGTAGATTTCTATGCCTTTATTTATAGATCACTTTCTTCATTTCTGTCAGTAGTAGGTCACAATAGCTGTTTTAACCAGCCACGAGATGGAGGTATAATTGCACACACTTGATCAAAGTATGTCTAGAAGTAGGAATATGGATTTTACTATCACAATTTATTGCCACTCTCCCTTGTTTTGAGTGCTTGGTTTTGGCCAAACCATGTATCTGTGGGATACATATCCTTTATTACCTCAACAGCCGTGAAAACTATGGCAACTTGTGTCAGACTCTTGGTTACTCTACTATGTTAGTTGATATCCTCTGCTATGCTTGACTTCTGGAGAAAAAAAGGGCATGAGGCCTCAATGAAACCGGGCAACTTTATGAATTTAATAGTTTGTGGAAAGGTAGCTCAGTAATATAGTCCAGAAGGCAGTTGAGCTAAGTATTGCCTTCCAAGGAAAACCATGTCCTTCACATGATCTACAATTAGTTGTTCATGTCTGGGAGGATGAAGATCTTCAGCTTTTCTCAAAGACAACTCTCTTTGCAATTTATGTATTTCCTTTTGCTGCAGAACAATAGTTACTGCTGTTAGTGGAAGTTAAACAAAACACAGTTGCTGATGTCCCAGGTGTGAAGAAGTGGCTGTGGAGATGTTATACTCACTAGGTGTCTTGTGTCTAGAATTCATGGTGAAGTACTTGGAATACTTTTGAGAAAGTGTCCTGGTTTAAGACAAATTTTAGGAAGAAACTTCTGAAGTGTTTTTTTCTAGAAAGCAAATTCCAGCAGCCCTTGTCCCAACTGATTTAGGAGGTAAACGTCTCTCAAGAAAAGTGGAAAAAAACCTGTTTATTTAACAAGCAAAGTACTCACAAACATAGAAAAATGAATAATATTAAACAAAGGAATTTCTCGCTGTTCTGAAGAGACTGCACATTCAGAGTCTTTGTTGTGAGGTGCAGCTCAGCTCACTCAGTCTCTTATCAGTCCCTCCAGTGCTGGAATGCAGTGTTCCAGACCCCATTGGGCCGCAGCTGTGAGCTCCTGATGTTTGTCTGGGTTTTCAGTCCTCAGCAGGACTGCTCAGTTCCAAGAAAAAGAAAAATCACAGTCTGGGGAACTTATTTGCCTCTGCGAGCTAAAAAACGAACTAAAAGCAAAGGACAGCTCTCTCCCACTGTCTGTGCTGCAGACAACCTGCACTAAGAAAAGAGTAATTCCAGCAGAGTGAAAATGAAGCTTCTGCACACACAGCCTGCATGCCACAGCTTACCCCTCCCTTCGCTCTCGGATCTGGTTTTAAAGATGCAGAACTTATATCTGGGCTAAACAGACAAATGGGAATACAATTCAGCATGATAAAGTCACCCCAAGACAGAGAGAAAAGCAGCAAATAAAGGATCTCCTACAGGAACAGTGATGACATGGTTTTATTCAGCCATTGAGGGACCAATACACAATTCCTTTATTTCAGGAGTGAAATTGGATGCAATCTTCCCATAGCTGTATAGTGTTTTAATGTTCTGAGAATAAGGAGAAACTACAGTTAACCCCAGTCATGTTTGAGGAAAGGAAATTTTGCAAAAAAAATTTCTGGTATTGCTGAAGTGCCTATACATTGTGCAGTGAAATTTAGCAAATGTTAAGAGAATATTTCTCCATCTCTTTGATATGAGAATGACTTGGTTTGGATACAAGAAAGGCATTAATAGCAGCTGCTTGAATTTGAGCAAATGGCAGAAAGAATATCTAAGGCTGCATTCTGAAAAGAGACACTGGAAATGAAGCCACATTTCATGACCAACCTGTATGAACTGAAAAGAGGAAAATTCTACTGGCTACTATTGAACTAGTCGGTCCAGCTACTAGGATAACTGAGCACTCTGTGTAGTTTCAAAACTTCTACACAGCTATAATTAGATGGGGTTATTGAGCTTGAAGTGCAGAACCTGGAACTTCACCTTATTGGACCTCATACCACTGGCCTTTTCCCACTGATCCAGCCTTTCCAGATCCCCCTGTAGAGCCTTCCTGCCTTCCAGCAGGTTAACACTCTTGCCCAGCTTAGTGTTGTCTGCAAACTCACCACGGGTACACTTAATCTCATGGTCCAGAACATTCACAAAGGTGTTAAACAGGACTGGAACCAATACTGAGCCTTGGGCAACACAACTGGTGACTGGCTGGATTCAACCGCTTTCACCAGCACTTTTAGCCTGGCCATACAGCCAGGCTTTTACTCAGCAATGGGCGTGCTAACCTGAGCCATGAGCAGCCAGCTTGTCCAGGAGAATGCTGTGGGAAATGGCTTCAGAAGCTTTACTAAATTCTGTGTAACCAATATTCCCAGCCTTCCCCTTCTGGAGTGTTTCCTTTGCTCACCTCTTCCTGTGTAAACTTCTTTGCCCTTTCAATTTATTATACTTCACTGTGCCTGTTTTTGTACATATCCCCTACATATAAGTAGACAGTGTTAGAAGGTCCTTGAGTTTGGAGCCAGCTAGGAGCATTGTGGCAGTAGCTCCCCTGAATGTTTAAATTACCAAAACCAAATGGTTGCATGTTCTTCTTTTTGCTTCCTGACAATGCTTCTGGTTTTAGCAGAAGGAAAAAATTGAGATAAAAACTATGTAGGACATGTTTGCAAAGAAAAAAAAAAAAAAAGAAGGAAAAGAAAGCCTTCAAAAAAAAATACAGTTGACTTATGGTGGTTGAAAATGTTGTAATAGACAGCTTAGAGAGCTACAGCTTAGAGATCAAATGTAAGATGGTGAAAAGTAGCTAAATAGAGGGTGTGTCTGAAGATTCAGTTAATCAGAATGAAGGTTTTGGAGATTAGATACACAATGCTTTTGTATCACCAAGGTGTCATAAAAGCTGAAAAATAGGTTTATACAGGATGAATCAAAATATAAGTTAAAGCTATTCAGTATCTTTATATGTGCAAATGATAAAGTCATTTCATATTTTGAAATGCTTTGGATTTACTCCATTCAGTTGCTCTTTCAACACTAATATTGGTGTTCACCTTTCCTAAAGAACTGAGGTTAAAAAAAAAGAGAAAACTGTAATAGTATTCTGAGATGCCTGACCCTGGCATCACCTTTGGGAACTTCAGAATCTACAATTTTGCTATCAGTAAGTACATTGCATATACTATTCTTGTGTGTATTCCTCTGGGGTTTTCTGAGAGGGAGGATGTATTCATTGAACTTTATGTTAATTCTTGTTTTCTATTTAAGAAATTTAGTAGCGATAATATTATCCTAGTTTTGTTAAGCATAGAAATACACATACCCATGATTTTTACCTGCAAAAGGAACTCATCCAAGTCAGGGAGGTAAATTTTAAAAATGAAATAATACTCTTATAGCTGTACTTATCCTTGTCTCTAAGGATTAAATGTCAATTTTTTTAAATGGGTTTTTTAATAAAATTGTGAGCAAGAAGTTTATTCCTTGCTAATAACCTAACCTCCAGCACGAAGGAGGTTATTCTCTCCCCTTTTTCAGAACTCCCTGAAAGACCACCTGAGTATACCACATGAGACCACCTGGAGTACTCTACCCAGCTCTGGGGCCCCTGATGTAAGGAGGAGATGGACCTGTTGGAGAAAATCCAGAGGAGAGACACTGAGTTGATCAGATGTCCGGAGCAAGTCTGCTATGAAAATAGGCTGATCGAGTTGGGGTTGTTCTACATGGAGAAGAGAAATGAGACCTTATAGCAGCTTTACAGTACCTAAAGGGGTCTACAAGAGAACTGGCGAGAGACTTTCAACAAGGGCATGTAGTGATAAGGGAAGGTGGAAAGTCTTTAAACTGAAAGTTTGTAGGTTTAGATGGGATATTGGGAGGAAACTATTCACTGTGAGAGTGGTGAGGCACAGGAACAAGTTTCCCAGAGAAGCTGGGGATACCCTATCTGTGGAAGTGTTCACGGCTAAGATGGATGGAGCTTTGAGCAACCAGATTGATTTGACACGTTGTAAGGTCTCATCTAGACTAAGTTCTCAAAAAAGTAGAGTGACTGGCCTTCCTATCCTCCTTCTCTTTCATCTGAAACTCCTATCTGAAGAACACTAGGCTATCAAATTCTTGTTACAGAAGAGATATGTAAGAGGAACAGCCTATTTTCNAAGTTTCCCAGAGAAGCTGGGGATACCCTATCTGTGGAAGTGTTCACGGCTAAGATGGATGGAGCTTTGAGCAACCAGATTGATTTGACACGTTGTAAGGTCTCATCTAGACTAAGTTCTCAAAAAAGTAGAGTGACTGGCCTTCCTATCCTCCTTCTCTCTCGTCTGAAACTCCTATCTGAAGAACACTAGGCTATCAAATTCTTGTTACAGAAGAGATATGTAAGAGGAACAGCCTATTTTCATCTCTAGGAAGTAAAAAAAAAAACAACCAAAAAACCCCCAACAAAAACATATTGCCATTTCACTGGTGCTTCTGTAATGGCTCTGCTACTGCTGGCTCTCGAGATCAGTGATATATTTCTGGTTCTGCTTTACCCAGTTGCAGCATCATGTTGATACCTGTTGCTGATCTGCAAAGACCAGTTAGGTGATTTTTGTGCATTGTCAGTGTTGGTCCCATTAAAGGGTGATCTCTGTTCTATGTCCTCCACGTCTTGTTTAATTGAAGTTCCTAGATGTATGTCTTTCTGTTTTGTGTATCCTAGATGTCTTCATCACGCCAGCTCTTGTATTTGTATCATTTTTGTGCTTTCACATGATTTACATATAAAATCTGTGACATTTTTGTACTTAAACAGCTATAAACTAATGTTCCAATAATAGAATAAAAAATTTATACTTTCTGAATGCTGATATAAGCATACTTTAAAACATTTCATAAACCACTGGCATGCTGATTTTGTTCATCAGGCTGTTGACATATTCAAAGCACACATAAGAGAAAGGGAAGGTGAAAAGAAGAAAGTATTTTTTCTTGAACTCAGCATGACAGGCATAATTTTCCTGTTATTCTTTTAGTGAGCTACTGACACAGTTGGTCACTAAAAACTTTGAACCTGAATCCAAATAATAAAAGCATTGACTTTGAAAAGACCTAAGCATGCAAATAACTTTCATCTCATGAATACTACTATTGATTTTGATGAGACTGTAGAAGTTCATAAAGCCCTGTGGCTGCATAAGCTTTAGGATCCAAGCCCCAGGCCAGAGATGATCTCATTATTTTTGTGTTTGAGATGCTATAAGACAACAAAGAACATACCTCACAATTTAGTTCACATTTATTAATGGTACTTTCTTTTCATTTTTTTTTTTCTTTCCATGTATAGATTTTCAGTTTTAACACAGATAGAATGGAAACTGGCACAGGACCTAATTTTGCTTTTGGTTAGGAAATATAATGAAAATGAAAAAAGCCCTTAGCCATGTCAATACAAATATGCACATGTCAGAATATATTAATTGTTTGCTACCTAGAGAATTGATAATTACATTAGAAATGCTATGATACCAGATGTGGAAAAAAGATGTGAATATCTTTTTAAGTACTAGGAATTTCTGAAGTGAAACTAAACTGTCTTCTGTTATTTCCTAATAATTTAACTATCTGGAAAGGCAATTGTGTCAAAATCTGGTGAGTTACACCACTTTTTGACCTTGATAAATCAAAATCTGAAACATATCCATCTACTGTGTAACTCAGTAATAGCTGTCTAGAGGACTTCATCTTGTTCCTGAATCATAAAATATAAATGAGAGAGGGAAGGCACAGGGTTCCTTGACCTTAGTCAGGTTTTGTAAGAATCCAAGGGACTGTGTAGGTATAACAGCCATATGTCACCGTCTAAGACAGACTTAATGGCTGGCAGGTCATATTTATTTCTGATACCTAAAAATACTGTCCTAGATCAAAGTGGGCACACTACCAAAGCCTACCTTAAGTCATGAAACCTTGATATTTATTTTTTATTTTTGTCTTTGCTGCATCAATATTGCAGTATGCTATACTTTTAGACTATTTAAAATATGGAAAGGGAAAACAGAAGCATTTCTCATGCATTTCATATGGCTTCCTTGGTGGTTCATTGTGTCAGTTTCCAGTATAAAATCCGATAATGTGGAATCTGAAGTGTATTTGAAGAACACAGATGGACAAATATGCCAGTTGACTATCTGCAAATGTCAGCATGAATTTAAACTGGCCTTGGTCATGTCTAGGTGAAGGTGATGGCACTTATGGACTTGTTTCTACTCCATCAAGCTAAGAAATGCTTGAAATGGCTGCCACAAAAAGTCTCACATCCAATCTTATACCTTCATGAATAGTAATCAGAAGAGATTGCTTTATCTGAGCTCAACTGAAAGAAAGCTGTTTTCCTACAAACCACTCAAATTCTTTACTTGCTTGCCTTTTTTTTACTGAAATAACTTGATGCTGTTGATATAAAAGCTCTTTATATGAGTTTGTTCCTTTTTTTCTTATGAAGAGTCTTTTAATAAAAAGAGAACACTATAAAAGGTATCAGAATTGTATGACTGAAAGATAAGATTTTGAATTTTTCCAAATTCCATGGTTCTGTTTAACTTTCCATTTAATAAAATGGGTCTATTGCATTGTTAGCAGCAACAGTTACAAGTTAGAACACATTTCTACCATAATTGGACTTAAAAATATTACAGTAGTTGCCAAAATCATATATTTATTCTTGTACTGAAATCTTGGATTCCAATATATCCTTGTTTTGCTTAGTTTCAATGATTATCAGAGTTTTCAAGAATCATGGTGGAAATCTTTTAATGGATTGTTTTGCCTCCTCTTTTTCCACATTGCTTCTATTTTTAAAAGCACTATTACCATTTCACTTGGTTAGAATTCCTATTTCCATTTGACCTTGAATAAAACCATCAAGCACATTTCAAATTGGTGACTGAAAACTAATGCCTTAATCCCATAATTGATAAACTAAAATGCTACAAAACAATTGGATACAATAACTACTGCATTTTTCAATTTGAATACTTCTCTTTCTTTGTCACCTAGTTTTGGGAACTTAGTCTTAGAGCTTTTTTTTTTTCCAGTTTGCTTTCAAGCACTTTCTGTAGATTTTTACTGATCTGAATGTTGATTTCAAATCTGATGGATAGTATTTAGCCACACTTCTTGTAAACACACACCTTAACTGTACATTTCAATGGAGAACATATCCTTTTGTCAGATGATCTTTTGTTGTTATGTTATTCCAATAGGTTGCTTCCAAACTGAATTTGAGTCCATGCAACCACGTGGTGTTTAGTAATGATAGTTTTTACTGACTCAGATACATATTCCTAAGAAAATAACTTCTCCAAAGCACAGGTCACAAGATGCAATCACTGCAGTCCTTGATTTTAATACCTCAGATACCCAGAATTGCCTGAAGAATGTATGGTGAATGTGTATTAAGTACAGGGAGTTAGAGAAAAACCAAAACCACAAGTGGAATGAGAAATTAACTTCTTTCGTAGAAGCAAAATAAGAGAAAATATAAAGTTTTACCAAAACAAAGAAAACAGTCTTCTAAATGAAAATCATGTGTTTTGATGAAGGCACTGTAAACCCTAAAAAGGAATCACTAAGTCTGTTTTCATGAAATGCATTATCAAAAGGAATGTTATTGGCAGGAGCAGACAGTATATATAGACATGTGTATCTGCATTAATTGACCGCCTCTTTCTGCTGAAGTAGGATCAGGCAATTAAAAGATTAATTACAACAGAGAAGGGTAATGTATTCTGAAGTCCTATAATAAGGACTCCACATGCATGCTGAATTCTTTGGATGAAAATTGTTAAGCAGCACAAAGAAATAGCTACAATAAGTAGGAGATAGGGTGCTGACCTTGTACTAGATTAAAAATATATCACATTTGACAATAACCTATTATAATATGAAAAAGAGTGTGCATGAATTAGTTTGACTTCATAAAATTATTTTTAAAGTAGTTTGGTTTGTGGTCTTCACCCAGTGTCCCTCTCCTTAATGTGGATTTATCAACTTAGTGTTTATTAACTCTACTTTTGGGCTTCAGTTTAATGTGCCTTACTAAGAAACATTCAGTAGCTAGAGAATAACATAAATTTATTGGTATAGTTCAGTTCATATTGGTGTTGGCCCTCTCATCTATTTTACATGTTTTTTTTTCTTCATTATTTTAATTGTTTGGGGTTTTTAAATAAAATTTATATTTTCTTCATAATACTCATGTTAAGCATTTCTTTTAAAGATTTTTTTATTATCAGTGTAGCATAGCTGGGAAAAACTTGTAACAGTTTTATACTGATGGATTGATTTTAGAACAATGCATAAGCTATTTTTAATTTCCTAGGCTCACCTTTCACTTTAGGACATTTAATATATCTTTTACGTATCTGCCACCATATTTTTATAATAATATTTAAATTTACATGACTTTATGTTAATAAACTCCATTTGTAGTGAAGTTGTCTATTGGTTTCGGCTGGGATGAGAGCTAATTTTCTTCACAGCAGCTACTATGGTGCTCTGTTTTGGATTTGTGACCAAAACAGCATTGATAACCCAGGGATGTTTTAGTCATTGCTTAGCTGGCCCCACACCATTCCTGCTCTTCACAATACCCACAGCGAGGAGACAGAGGAGCACAAGAGTTTCTGAAGTTTAATGTCTCAGAACATTTGCCCATTTGTGGAGTCACCAGGGTGCTTTGCTGAGGCCAGGTTTGTACCTCCCAGGAGGGAGGAGGTGAGTTTTTTGGGTGCGTAATGGCCAGTCTTCATAAAGACGGAGAGAGTGAACTGGCACTGCCTGGAGGCTACAAGTGGGCTTTTAGGTGGATGAAAAGTAAATCCTACAAGTCAAGATGGTGCTTCTTATCATGCCAACTGCCCTCCCTTATGCAACTCAGCCATAAAATTCCTCCCCCTCATATATCTCCAGGGAAGGTCTGATGGGGCATAATTGCCTCAACTGCACCTCCAGACTCATTTCTGAGGCCTTGCACCAGAGAACTGAAAGCTTCTTGCTCCGAGACGAGGTACCAGACTGTTCCCAACTCAGCCTTGAGTGTAGTTTAACTTGCCAGACGTGTATTTTGTGAGCTTCTTACCCCTGTTCTGATGCACCACCATGTTGACCAAGGGAAAGCTAAGCTGCAACAATCAAGTCTCATCAGAAGATCAGTGGGTGAAGATTGTGTATCTTTCTACTCATATCCTTTCTACTTCTTCCTTATACATTTTCCTAGGTAATATTTTTATGCTTCATATTGCTCTATTGCTATAGATAATAATAACCAATAGGCTACGTAACTACTTTCCATTGCAACCGAATTGTTCTACAATAAGCCCCACATATACATGGATTAACAAACTGATCATTCAGTGTCATTTTTGCTTTAATCCACCCTAAGAGATCTATTAATAAAAATCTGGGGTGCTCTCACCATTGTGGGGATGGCTCATAACAGGGGGTGGGATGTTCAAAGTGATGGCATTTATTTCCCAAGTCATTTTTTCATGTGTGATGGCTCCCTGCTCTCCTGTGGATGGCTGAAGGCATGCCTGGTGAGTGAATTTCTTGCTCTGCTTTAGCTGTATACTTGGCTTTTACTTTCCCTATCAAACTGTCTTGATCCACAAGTTTTCTCACAGTTACTCTTCCATTTCACTTCCACGTCCCAACCAGGACTAAGTGCATGAGTAGCAATGTGGGGCTGAGCTGCCAGCTGAGGTTAAGACAAGACAAGCTCTAAATGAAGGATGAATATTTCAGGCTTTGACTGTAGTCAGAAATTAAGTGGATAAAGTCAAGAACAAATCTATATTCAATTTACTGCTGTTTATAATTTTAGATGACTTCAATAATTACTAAAAAAAAAGAATCCTTGTCTCTACTACTTCTATTCATACTATTCATTTTTATGAATTCACTGAATTTTGCTTTAAAGAAACAATAATAATAAAAAAAACCCAACCTTTTGTATTATCTTTTTATTTTTCTTATAATATACATGTTATGACACAGGAACAACCTAAGAGCTTTCACACAACTATTAAGTAGGAGGAGCTTTAGACTGAATCCAGTCTCTGCAACTTTACTTATATTCATCATCAAATGAAGGTATATAGATGTCCTATCTTTAACTGTCAGTGGAAGTCAATAAGTTCATAAATCACACCTAAAAAGTTCTAAATAGTAAAAAAAAATCACTAAATAGTCCTCTGAACTATTTGATAAATCACTGTCAATGAATTGTAGAGGTTTCTTCATCTTCATAGCACATCAACACATGGTTGTTTGCAGCTATGGAACAGCTAAATCAAAAAATTAATAGCTTTGCATGTTAATGTCATTTCTTATCCTCATTTTTACACAACAGCATTAATTGAAGTTGTTCTTTTAGTTTGTGAGAAGATAAACACTAGGTAGAGTTCATCTCAGTCATGGCAACTTTTTAATTACTTGAAAAATTTAAAAGAGGGACCTGCACAATTAAGGTCTGCATAAATCTTTCTCCAAATAAGCAGTATAAGTCTAACTAAAATCAAAGCCTAACCAATATTCCCTTAGATTAAGTTGTTTCATTGTCTCCCTCACATACATGTTCAACACATCTAATAACCTCTTTCCAACATGCAGATGCCTTGAAAAGTTAGACTTACAGATGCAATTATCTTCAGTTCTGTTTATCTTCAATCCTTCATGGGTTTACATCAAAACAAAAATAAATAAATTAAATCAAACACTTTAATGAAAAAAACCTAGCTTGGCAGCCAACAGAATCTAGATTAGTTTTGCTAATATAACACAAATATATGATATGAGATAAAACTTCTTTTCTTCAGTGTGCTAATCAGCCTTGTCATGTCTCTTTGCTCATTATTGGTGAGAAAAATAAAACCAAATAATATTTAGCTAGTGAGAACCCTGCAGTAATGTATGCTTTCTATACACAAATATACGTGATCACTGCCTTTCTTGGCTGTGATAACAATATCTCCTGTCAAGTCACTCTGTTGTTGGGAGCAGCATTTTCTATCTCTAGCAAGATACAGTTGGTGAGTTTATATTGATCTTTATGTCTTTCAAATAGGGGGTCTTAATGGTTACTACTTCTTTTCTGCCTGTGGTTCCTGAAAACAACTGAAGTGCAGCATATCTTGTATCTTTATTATATATTTTAGATGTAAATGTTCTTTCCATTATTTTTTTTTCCTCAAACTTTCTCCCCTACTACTACACCCTTAATCTGAATAAATGACAAAGTATCTCAAGGGCCCAAACATGTTTTCACTAGACCCTCAAAATTTCGCATTTGTACTTGGCAGTTCATAACAAATAAAATCATTATCTCTTTTTAAAAACAAACTAAAAGAGAAAAGTTCTCTGCTTTGTTTTTAATGGTATGTTCAATGCAGAAAATTAGATATGTATTAAAAGTTAAGCCTCTAAAATTCTGAAATCATATGGCTGAATCTGACAAATTTAATCACCAGGTCCTTCAGCAGAAGTGTACTTTCATATGGCAAATGGAAAAGATACTTTAAAAGCTGTAGAAAAAGGCAAGCTGAGAAAGATATCTGCAGGTCACAGCTCATAGTTCATATTATTACAGGAAAAATATATTGCTTAGGTGCAGCAGTTTTATATCTTCATTTTAAGTTCTTCAGCATCTGAAATATGGAGTCACAGGCCCTTTAGATGGAAGACTTGTGGTTTTTTTCTCCTCAATTTGAACTTTCTGTAACATTCAGGCATGCATCCAGCTTGGTTTTACCATGGTCCAGACTTTGGCAGTGGGTCCTGGAATTCTGTACTGAGCAAAAAATAAAACTTATGTCTCAGTAGAAAACTAAATTCCCTGTATTGGCACACTGTGCTGAGGCATACTTTATTTTATTTTGTTCTCTCTCTTTACATCAGCACAGATCCAAGAAAGAGATGGATTCCAAACACTCACCCCAAATAAAAGCTTTCTGTGACCTGCTTAAGATAATTCAACTTAACAATGTGCTATCTGGAAACCGGTTTATGAGTTCTGTACCATACACATTACTGAAAAAAACAAGACTCTTTTACAAAAAAAGTTATCATAAAAAACAAAGTGATTGCTCCTTTTTGCCTCTTATATTTAAAGGAAATGAAGATAATTCTTCAAGAACTACTGTTAAGATTACTGCTTGCTTAACAAATTGCCTTACTAGTTGGTATATGTTGGTATAATTCCAAGCCTGAGAAACAATTATCTGACTGGGGGTTTTATTTAATCTCATCAAGCAATCTGGTTAGAAAGTATGTTCAAAGTCAAAGAATTTCTCAACACAAGCAGCACAGACACTCAGAACATGTTTGAGTCAGAGAAAACAGAGATTCAGTTGCCTGCTCTTTTAATTGCTCTCTCTCTGGTTTTGGAACTGTGGAGGTAGATCATCTTTCAGGAGGACAAATGGAGTATGTCTTCACCCTTTAGGATGTTTATCTTCCTCTGAGCCAAAATAAAATGCCAAAATAATTATAAGTAAAATGGGTTGTTGCTGAAATGGCAGAGAGAAAGTGAAATCCCAAATATGGTTGTTTTGATAAAAGAGACTACATAAAAATAGACTGCAGCTTTATTTCCATACTTCTAAGTTCCTTATCTAATAAAAGATAATAACAATAAGTTCTTGCTTTTTTCAAAATCATGCATTTTCTAAAATGATTAAAAATGGTTAATATAAATAATTTACTTTGAAGATTAGGAATGAAATGTCTGGGGATTTCATTCTCTGCTGGACTCTTTGAAAACAGCATTTTAGTACAGTTTTAAGAGGAAATTGAGATAGGAGCTTGACATAACCAGTCTAGACTATTAGATGTCCAGATTACATACAAATGTAAGTCTAAGCAATTATGAAAATTTGTATAAGTTATGAAAGGGTAATTTAGATTAAGAAGTTAACATGTATCCAGATTCCTGAAGTGCTATCACCTTTTTTCCTTCCAAACTGATACTTGAGATTTAAAGCTAACACTTCTTATATCAAGTTCAATAATTATCATTAAAGGTTCTTCTATTTCAAAGCTTTAATAATATGTATTTTCTCTTATGAGGAGGGAAGATGATGCAGAGAAAACATTTTTTAAATGTCTTTAAAATTACCTGTATAAAAACCTGAGTTTCAAAATTATTTGTGATCTCTCTGGAAGAACTTGCATGAAGGAGCAGAACACTTCATTGTGGGCAGTATTTCTCTCTCTTGAAGTCAGACTTCTTACTGCTTATTGTTCCTGTTTTGTATAAAACTATTGAGAGATAAGGAAAAAGATGGAAAGCTCCTGGGCTTTCTGTACAGATGGCATTCCTGTTTGTCCCTTAGACCAAGTGTAGGTATATCTTTACCCAATTTTCACAAAGCCATACTAGAATCTGCAGTTTCCCTGAAACTGAATGGAAGGGAGGGTGGAGATCATGGTATTTGAAAGGAAGAAGCAATTTGGCACAAGATTGGTGCATCAAAACCCTCCAGGTTCTGTATGATGACTACATGCTGCTAGTCTAGACTGCACAATATGTTTTTGATATCTTTTCTTAAAAGATTTTAGACTGTGCTTGCATAGGTAGTTGGTTGGTTTGGTGACTGAAATAAAAAACTTAACTTTTTTTTTTCCTTGCTTTAAGTCACACAGATTATCTGAATTGACCCAAATGAAATGCATCATTTGCAGATATTTTACATCTGTATTTCTTCTATGAGTAAATCACTCTCTCAAAAACAGTTCAGATTACTTTTATTTCGGGCAAAAAAATTATTAATCTGAAAATTTTCTCCCAATCCTGATTAGCATTGCACAATATTAGACTCCTGAAGGCCAAATATACTAAGTTTTATTTCTTTGAAGCCTACCTGTGGATCAAAGAATATATGTGTATATTGAACAGTATATGCTCCCAGAAAACTGCTGGGTAGAAAGCACCGCATCCCCATTCTTTAACAAGTAGGATTACTATGCTGGTTGAAATTCTTTCTGCTGTGCTTTGGTGTCTCTCAGGGGCCCTGGGGAGAATTCTCCCTTTAATATTCAAAGCCCTTTATAGGACTAGACTGTGCCATTTCAGACTGGATAACATTTTCTTTTCCTGAGGTTAACCCTGATTATTGGTGTGACCTGATGATAGACAGGTAGAAAATTGCAGAAATATTGTGATGAATGTTAATTTTGGCCTTTCTTCTCTACTGCAATACTGTCTTTTGCTAAGCAGGACTTCTGAAGGTTGAACAGTTATTAGTGGTTGCAAAGAATAAATGCACGTTATTTTTTGATTTTTGCAGTGCTCCCAACATCTCTGACAAACATCAGGTTTTGACAACAATTTGTCACAATATTAGAGGGAAGAAGGTAGTAAAATATGTCCTCAATTTGAATGCTTAGGTATCCTGATATGTTGTCTTTAAATCCGAGCAAGAATTCAGTAATTTTGTCTTTTGTTGGAATATTAGATCTGTTAGAAAACAATAGGAGTCAGCTGCATTCCCTGAGGCTTCTCACGCATCTGATTTCCTTCTCAGTAACCTTTCAAAATCAGTCACAGATGGTCTTATTCTAGATTATACTGGCATCTAACCTTTGTAAACTTGGACACTGGAGAGAATTAAAAAAGCAAAGTGTAAAAAGAGATACAATCTTCCATTTCAAAATGTTATCATTTCTGAAAGCAGCAACGATTTCATGACCTATAAAGTTCAAAGTTGTGCTAGCTTACTTTGCCCTTCACTTCTCTAATCTTTTAATCTTGATGGTTGTTTATGCTTGTCCACATTATTTCTTAATTTCTCACTTTTAATTTTTTTTTTAATGCAGAATAAATATTTAGATGCAACTTGAGAGGTTCTGAGTTCATGAACAAAGAAGTCCATAATATTAGTTAGAGATGTAAAATCCTGTGTGCTTTGTTGAAATATATTGAACTACTCTAATTAACTGCAGTGGGCTATGTGGCCCCTTACTACAGAGTTTAACTTGAATTTAGTAGATTTGGTCACTGTAAATTAGTTAAATCTCTGATTCTTAAATCACTGCTTTCCTTAAGCAAAGGGTCATAATAACATATCATATTTAGCAGATAACCAAAAAGAGAAAAGTTGGGAAAAACCTTCTGTGTATTCTTAAATATTCTTTACCTATTAAACTGCGTTTATCTCAAGCTGTGAGTTTTTCCACTTTTACACTTTCCATTCTCTTTCCCATCCCACTGAGAGGCAGTGAATGAGCAGCTGGGTGGGGCTGAGCTGCCTACATTTGGACAATAGTCCGCAACCCAAACCAGAGCTGCTACCAAAACTACCAAAAGGATACCATGCCCAGAATATTGTCTAGATGTCAAAAAACCCAACCCCTCAAAACCCAAAACCAAAAAAAGCTTGCTATAATTTTTAGGTGCTAATGTAACTATCCCAAAGACAAGTGTGTAAAAGAAAATATGCCTTCGGAAGTCAGCAGAAGGGTAATTTTCCATTATAAATATTACTTGATATATATTTAAAAAATTAAAACCCTCCACAAAATAAATGAACAACTCTCCACAACAAGCAAGCAAACAACTCCAAAACACAGGCTCACTTCTGTTTAAAATTTTGCTTAGAAAATAGGAGGGACCCGGGACGGTGGGAAAAGTTCTGTTTTTTTGGTGGTTTTTTTTGTTTTTTGTTTTTTGGGGTTTTTTTACTGGTTTCCATTTTGGGCAGATTCATCATCTTTTCCTGGTACCATGGTCAGCACATCTAGAAACAGCTCACATGAGGTTGAGATTCAGATATTCCTGTTGCAGTGTGTTACCTGCCTTTAAAAGTGTCTCTGTCATCTTGCGCCTACACTGGTGCTCCCTTCTATTTCATACTGTACTAAAATGGGGAAAGAAAATAACTCAGGAGGATAATACTGTGGGTACAGTCATACCCTAATTGCAGTGTCTATACCAGCCAGAGAAAGCTTGCCTCATTTCATTCTTTCTTTCCCCACATCCCCTTTTTTAATTGTTCAAATGCTGCTTTACTCAATTACTGCCATGATCTCATGAATAAGTTGGTCCATAGAGTGGACAAAGATCTAGCATTAGATCTAGCTTTTAGCTCTGAATGTTTTCTTTCTGCTTTCTATGGATTTTCCATAGTGTTCACTACAAAGTTTAATCCCATCACGTATGGATCATGATGAGGAGAGGTGGCAAGAACTGGTAGAAGGTAATCTTACACATGCATCGTGCATCCACTGCTGCTTTTAAAATCTCACTTTAGAATTCATTTGGAATGAATCTTCTGCAATTCCTATAAAAGTGGTAAATGATGTATGAAATGAAATATTTTTGTTGACTGATTGTATTGAGAATACAGAGAATAATGTTATCGCCACTGCTGAGGCACATTTGTCTTATTTGCAATAATACTTGATATTAAGACAAGCTGTCAAGAATTTACTTGACTAAAAAGTGTTAGAAAATGAGGGCAAGGCAGTTTTAAAGCAAGTAGACTGTTCTCAGGAAAATCAAAAGAAAAGAAAAGCAGTATTGTCACTGAATAACCCAATTGTTAGATTTCATCTTGGAAGTAGGTCACTGTTTCTGAGGGAAGATGAGGTTGCCCTAGAGATGGAGTAATGTAAGGTTAAGAGAGTGATTCTGATATTAAAAATCCTTATTAGAAATAAAGTTTGCACCTATTATGAGAGGTAGAGATTAGGGAGTATAATACCATGTAATAATAATTATGATTACAAGAGAAAAGGAATTGAACCAGGTGAAGAAATTAATGTTTATTTCTTATATGTAAATCTGTGTTCTGTGATTTCTCTGTTTCTCTTGAATGAGACTGTTAAAATTTGGGTGTTTTTTTTTAACTACTGAGAGATGAAGACTCAAAGCAGCCTATTAGCAATGGGCCAGTTTGACTTCCTCAGCTTGTGTGAACTGGTAGGACTAGAGTGTGTGAAGAGTAGGATTAAAATCATTATTTTTGCATTAGTTTGCCCTACTCTTTTAAATAGTAACAAGAATGGCAAAGTATTTTCTATTAAGTTGAGTGACTACACACACATGCAGAAATGCTGACATTTACAATTTTGTGATGTAATTTCCTCACTTGATCTACTCAGGTTTACTTTCATCTTCACAGCTGCTGTCACTGATGTCACTGCTGTTGAGACCCTTAACCTATGGGTGTAACTTGTGTTCTCTGGTGCTGCTCTTTTGACCTCTGCACTTGAAACTGTCAGCTCTGAGAA
>VWYP01020122.1:0-40822 GCA_013400435.1 Pycnonotus jocosus | reverse complement strand
TTGAAACTGTCAGCTCTGAGAACTGACAGGTTTTTGCAGGACTGAAGTCAAACACTTATTTCTCTGCTTTAGAGATGTGTACCTTGCTTCACCTGTTTTTCTAATCTCTAATTTAGAAATTATAAGAAGAAATAATTACATCACAAGCATTGATGTTGGGATTTTTTTCCCTTTCCTGAAGATTTTCAGTAAAACTTTGGTGAGTTCACTGCTGTGTCCTTAAAACAATTGATACGTTTTAACGATACTTTGATTGCTTACTGTGGTAATTGTCTACCTCGTTCCTTGAGTTCATGCAAAAGACTTAATTATAAGATAATGAATATTGTAAAATGGAGAAATATGGGAATGTTCCCACATTTCTTCTGAACAGCATTTTTTTATTGGGTTGGCTTTCTGGAAAATTCTCATTGGCCATCCTACATATTTTCTTGATATTCTGTGAATTAAAATCTACCATTAAAGACATAGTATATTATCCAGAAGATGGTTTGCACTTTAATATTTTTGGTCACTTTTCACAAGAAAGTGAATATATATATATATATATATGTATATAGACACACATCCCTAATTGTTCCTAACTGCAATAGTCAGAACTGAAAGGAAAAATGTTTTATTAATTCCTAATTTCTCTTTTAGAAACAAACAAACTTTTTTTAAAATACAGAACAAGTACTCATCTCTCCACGTAACCAAACCATGACACGTAAACTTACATCATTCTTTATCTGTGATGAAGACATAATCGCTTAACAACAGAAAATATATGATAATTAAAATGGGTTTAGTTTAATTCTTGTTGTTGTCCCACAGTTTCATCTCTTTTTTACTTCTTTTCATTTTAAGGCCTATTTTTTCCTGTTCTTCACTTGGTAATAGCTGATACTGTACTTTGATAAACTTGGTCTCATTAAGTGTTAGTGTCTGGTACAGCCCCAGTAGCCCTCAACAAGACTCATCGGAGGCACAGAGCAGATCGAAAAGCAATTAGCATTCTGGCTTGTGATAATTACCCACAGTATGGGAGGCTTATCCAAGATGTAGTTTCCACTGTGTCTAATAATAGGATTCTTTAAACACTGATGTATTTTCATGGACACACCAGTACTCTCATTTCAATTCTGTCACTTATCTCAGACAGGGGAAATAAACATCCCTCACACATTTTTTTCCATCATAAAGAAAAGTACACTGCTGCTCTGACAACTTGTAGTGTCACTTAAAAGTCACCTTGAATCATGTTTTAATCAACTGGAACAAGGCAACATCTCATTTATTTCTGCAGTTTCCTTGCTCTGCAATGCACTGATTGCCGAGACATAGAAATCCAAATTGAGCTCTGATTAAAATGGAATGAGGATGCAGATGCTGCCGTTGGTTCAGAGGGGCACTCTGCTCTGTGCTAGGAAAGGTCAAGGTGATTCAAGCTCCAATTAAAACAGAAAGATTTGCTGCAGTCTGTGAATATGTTGCACTGAAGAAACTTTATGCCGTGACAGGTTGAATAATTTCTGAATCATTTGTCTTTGATCTATTATCTTTTATTATCACAAGAACTTGCTTAAAAACAAAGTCAGTAGTTTTTGCATTCTTCAGTAAAATCCAATCCTGTTCTTAGGAAAGTACTATATCAGAAGCTTGAAATCATCCATCACTTCCCATATGTAATCTGAACTCTAAGGGGGTTTGACATTTTTGTCAATTTTAATTTACTGTTGATTTTTAACATCTGTATAAATAAATAATTAGTTCAAATGCTTTTATTTTTAACTTAATCAAAAGATAAAATATATAAATGAATCAGTAGTTGTCTAGATGGGCTAAAGAGGAGACATTCATGTTGTCTTTAACTGTTAGCTAAATATAGCTAAAGACAAAGTGATTACAATAATAATCCACATCACACAGAGATTTTAAAAATAGACATTGATGGTTGAGTTGCAGTATACTGAAATTATAACTCATATTTACACCTGGGTTGTGTCAATTACAGGACAATCCATTTATTGGTAACATTTTACAATGGATGGATTTTCCCCTTAGTTTAAGTGCACTCTGGTAAGCCCCACAGCCATAAATACAAAAGAACAAACATCATGTTATTCTTAGCTGTAGAAAGCATGTTTTGAGTTTTGGAAGATCAGTTCTGCCATATTACTGATCTATAAAGTGTAGTAATACTGTCTGTAACCTTCCAGGAAATAGTAACAGGTAAAGAGTGAGGAGTCAGTTAGTTTAAACACTGATTCTACTTGGACACTATTCTGAACACTCTGGAAGAACATGGTAGTTACTTAATATTTTTTTCTGACAGTATTGACAATACTGGCAATATTTTAATGAGACATTTTTCTGAATTAGTAAGTGATATGAACAACAGCACAATTTCAGTGCAACTCCTTATTCTTGCACCAGAGCAAATTGCACCTGACAGAGGTTCATAAACTGAGCATGAGATTGGAAGTTTGATGTCATAAGTAAAACGTGAATCTATGCAAAAGTACTAAGCAGAAAATTGTTGGGACCAAAGAAAAGGTCTTGCTGGAGACACCCAGGGGAATGGATTTCTGAATAGTCTTACTTACTGGCAATGCCACAGTGACCCAGTTACTTTTGAGGGAAGGGAAGTTTGCTTGCGGGGCCAGAAAGAGCCAGAGCATGTTCCCACAGACTCTGTTCTCCAGGTAGCCAAGGAATCATGGCTTTCTGACAACCTAGTGGTGTATCCATAGAGGAGTCATCCTTGAGAGGTGCAGAGAGACTATTTAGTGGAAGAATGATTTAAGGCCCTATTAACCTCACTTACTCTAAGGATACATCATAAAATATTTTTTTCTCCCACTCTTTAAGCTCATTTGCTGTTTTCTTTCTGAAAACTTAATAGATCAAAGGATCAAGATCAAAGGATCAGTCTTTCTGTATGACTTTGCTTGCTACATAGCTCAGCTTTTATAGACTAGGTGTGGTGAAATAGCAGACTTTGGCTCACCTGTAGTTTCAGAGCTTAACCTAGACCATTATTCAAAGAAAACAGTATTTATGCCGTGTTAGAAAATGAAGCTTATCCATCAAGCGTTTGTTGAGTGGTCTGTCATTGACAAAAACTGCAGTCCCCAAATAACAAAAATAAGCTCTGATCTCCGCAGGCTTGGGAAGATAAATTAATATAAGTGGTAGAGGTGCATGGAAGTGTTCTAATGCCTATTGTGCCTCTGAAAATCTTTTCCTTATACTGTAACTATTTTTTATTTTATAATCCATTTAAAATGTCCAGTTGAAATATTTGAAGATGTTAAATTATACTTCATTTTTCTAGAGGATGATATAGATAAAAATGGATTGCATGAGTCTACTGACATTAGCAATGGGAAGAGCACCCATTTTCTTATGCTCTACTCAAAATTTAAAGTATTTCTCAGTCCTTTTTTATAATGTCAGTGGAAAATATTTACCACACAGGCATTAGTATTAAATATTTCTATCCATATTTGAATATCACTAATGAAAAATTATAAATGAAATGCACTGAATATTATGATAGTAACCAAATCATATAATCCAAAAGTTGACTAGTATGATACCTTATATTTTAATAGCATTTAAGGGGCTGACTTCATACTCTTTATAATTCAACAAATATAGGTGTTTAGCCAGCTATTTCAATGGTTTTCCACTTTACTGAGGCTACAATTCTGTTAGTAAATGAAGTTGTCTGGAATTTGTTTTCTGGTCCTGACAGCAAGTGATGTGCTACCATTTTGGTGTGCACCTTTTCCATGCTGCATTACTTTGGGTCTATATGTGCAACCCTCTTTATCTTTTAGCATTGAGAGACTTTTCCATGTTAAAAGCGTGCTGGGGGATGTGTCTGCTTCCCTTAGCCCCAGTGACATCACCTCTACTCAGCTTAAATTCAGCTACTCTTTTGGAAGATTTGGATTATAGGAAGCTGGAGCTTTTTGAGACAGCAAAATATTCCAGTCATAGTTTGTACATTTGGCAGGTCTTTGAGGAAGAAATATATTGGTACTAACCAGGCATCTTAAATCACGCCTGGATTAACCTAAAATGTTGTTGACAACATATAAAACCAGGCAGAAAATACAAATATCTGATATAAGTAGAGAAAAAGAAAGCAGAAACTATGCTTGATTTACTTGCAGTAAGAAAGATTTCTCTCCTCCTCCTTCAATTTCTGTTTCCCTTCTTAACTGAGATTAACCTTGTTGCTAGTGAGCCATTCTAAATAGTGGTGGCTTTGAGGAGTCTTTCCAAACAACATTTTCTTCGGGGAAATCACGGTGTTGGCTTCAGAGTTTAACTCACTTCCCTTAAAAGATCAGGCAATCACCTCCAGGTAGGCTGTTTCAAGGATCCCTGGCCCATGCCATTCCACAGTCTTTGTACACGGGCTGTCTGGGAAGGTGTTAATTTGGTGTGTTGCATGCCAAGGCACAGGCAAAGAGTTAGACAATATATACAATTATGTGTCAGCACTCAAAGTTAGGACATGGCCAGGTATACTTTACTGGCAAAAGCAAAGCCTCAGGGTACAAAAATTTTTTTTTTTTTACTCTGGAAAAGTAAGAGTGTTACACTTGGAAATTCAAAAATCTTGTTGTTGGTGCTGTTTTTCTTAAATGCCTTTGAAATGTCTATTTTATTAAAAGGATTTATTATATTCTGCCTCATAGCCTGGAACAAAATCCATTGTCCTTCAAATACTGCCATTATCATTGGCTATAATCAAGGAGAGATTATATGGACCAACGGCACACTGAGTTTCTTCAGTATGCTTGTGGACAGTGGATTTAAAAAAGAACATTTCATTCTGTATTAAATATTTTGTGATTTATTAGCTAGTGGGAAAAGGAGGGCATGAAAAGACTGTCTTCAATTTTTCTTGTATTTATTATGAGTCTGGATAATCTACTTTAATATTGGTTGTACTGACAATTAGTGTCAAACTTATAGACAGATTGTGCAGTGCTCCTCTGCTACAGAAAGGACCTACATCTGAAGAATTAAAAGCAGCACTGTTTGTTTATACACTGAATATTCAAAGTTCCAGTTACTTAAGAAAAATTATATCAAACTAATTTTACAAGAACAAATTTGCCTCATCTACTACTCTGCATTTGCTCCTATTTTTTTTTTTTCAAAAGCTGAATTGCATTTTATAAATTAGGAAGCATAATTTTACTTCCTATAAAACTGAACTGTTATGGTTAAACTGTAGGTTAAAATGTGTGTTCAATTACAGATTTTGGATATTACAGATCTGGGGTTAGGAAACCTTTCAGTCCAGATCCTCAGGTGATTTTTTGTGAACTTTCACTGGTACAAGTTAAATTTCTTAGCCTCATCAGATATTTTTACAATATTGCTTGAAATGTGTGTGTTGAAACTGAATAGTGGTATAAGAAATGAAACCCTGAGATCTGCAGGAGTTTTGTGTTTTCTTTCCACCCTGCTGGCTATTAGCCACGTTGGGTTTGATTTCAGAGTGTCTTTGCTGCACAGAAGCCCAGACGATCTTCTGATGCTTGTTTCTGCTGGAGTATATTTTGTGTGCCCTTGGCCATTGTGCAGGTTCCGTGAAAAGTGCAGTCTAACACACTGAGGACGATCATGCTTTTCTACAGGGAGAAAGTCTGGCTCATGAATCTCCAGTGCATATCCTTGTATGTAAATGGATGCTGAGTACTTGTCTCTTAAAGTTTCCATAATTTTATTTTTCCAAAGGTTCAAGCCCAGGTTCTGCATCTCACAGCACACTGGCATTTTGCTGAAGCAGAAAAGCTTCTACCTCCTTACACATTAGGGTCTATCCTGCTTGAAGGAAAAACCTGCCCTTTTGTGAAAATTTGTGCTCTACAAATGCTGGTTTGGTTTTTTTTAGTTAGTTTGTTTGTTTGTTTTTTCTATACAGAAGAAAATGGTTTCATACTGTCTTGGAAACTGTGAGCTGATGATTTAATATATATGATTGCTGCTATAATTTTTTCTTTCTTCTCCAACACTACTCTAAGATAAGGAAGAGCTAGATATCTGGTTCTTTTATATTTCTTTTAAACTGTCAGGAGCTTTCAGATAGAGCTTCAGTAATTCAGAAAGACTAGATTAATGTAAAGCAAATCTTAACTTTGATTATTTCAGCCTTGCACACTGTCTACTATAACTGCATATTTCTGTCTTTCCTTTGAACTTTGGTAAAGCAGATACAGGGAATACAGAACAAGCCTCTACTTGCAGAGATTATTGCCAGCTAATTGAGTGTGTAAATTGCATGATGACTGAAATATATCAGTGGAAGGCTTTGAGTAACAGAATAAATTGCTGTCAATAATGTCAAATGCTCTTGTAAGACTCAGACTTTTACTTTATTCTTCTAAAGACTTAGAGAGAAGAAAGAAATACTGTTGATAGGGGTAAACACACACACAAAAAAAGGCTATAGATCCCCAACTGGTATAAAGTAATAAGGACTTATTTACCTGGAAAATTTAGAATGCTTTTAAACTCAGTTGTGACTTTGTAAGTTTTTTTGCTTTCCAGTACCATACAGTAGACCTTGATTAAATTTGTTCTTATAAACCTTCCTTGATTGAATTAAAAAGGAAATCTGATTTTGTGTTGAATTGGCTGAAAGACGACTGTGTAGAAGGTACTTCTTTACAGGAAATCTATGCCTCTTAAAAATTTTCATCTCCTTTTCTTTTCTTTTCTTTTCTTTTCTTTTCTTTTCTTTTCTTTTCTTTTCATTTTATGGAACACTCAGTTATGGCATAATCTTACTCCTATCCTATGGTCAGTGGCTTGAGTTGGAACAGAAATAGTTTAGTATTACATTCTTTGGAAAATTTATGCAACATATCAGGTGATGCTTTTATTATTGCAAAAAAAAATTTCTGAAGTATTTAACTTTTTAATACCACTTTTTTCTAATAGAGTTTTTGTCTGAGAATATATCTGCATTTCGAGTATTTCTACAGAGAAAACAGAATTATCTAGGGTCATTTAAAAACACAAAACAGTTATTTCTATGCATGTTTCTTTCTTCCAGACAAAATTAGTTGTTCAGTAATGTACCTAATTAGCCCCTCACTTTTAAAAAGTACCAGTTTGAAAATGTGACATGACACAGGGAAATGGTAGTAATTTTTAAACTAAAGTTTCAGATAAAATTTAGGGTGAGTAGATATCACAAATTTTAAAAGTCCAGATCAACTAACAGACTTGCAGAACTACTAAGTTTATAGTGATTTGCTTTGGTAAATCCTTTCCGTTTTCAATGTGCCAGAAAAGAATAAAGAATGTTGAAACAAATGGATAGCTGGGGGAGGGAGAGAGGGAAATTTACCTCTTTACATGTATAAGTACATCACCCTGTGATGGATAGACTCGATGTCTAATATCACAAATTTAATAAAGGAAAGTTCATGCTTCACATCACAAAATGATCACTTTCTAGGGCAAGAAAGCTCTTCCCCTTTGCAGCCTTGTAAAAATTGGGTAGCTGGATATCTGAGAAGAATTAAATCACTAATTATCCTTCAGGTACAAAAACATGGATTTTCTCCTTATTATGCTGTTCTCAAAGAATGAATACTCTGAATTGTTTAAAAGCTCCAGAAAATGTACAGTGAATCATGTTCATGGGTCTATGAGAACAAGGATGTAAGTGGTGGGCACAAGCTCTACCTCTGGTCTAAAAATGACCTTCTTAACAGATCATCTGAGTCTCATGGGACAGCTCAAAATGTGATCTGACATCTGTGATGCAGTACTATATATTAAATAATATCTTAGGTCAAAGCTGGGTTGGTTTCTCTTCTTCTTTGGGGTTTTAATGATGTTATAGACAAAAAAAATTCTGCCTAGAAATCTCTGTTTATGAATAGGAGATGTCAAGATCCATTTTTGGCTACAATGCTGCAATGTTTTAAAATATCTTCAAGCAGTGATACAGGATTTCAGAATGACATGCAAAAAATAGCTTTTCTGGGAAGAAAATTGTTTTTTATACCAAAGCACTACATAGAAATCATTCTGGTCACCAAAACATTTGATAAATTGTTGCTGCATATTTGGTGAGTCAGTCAATAAATACCATTGTTGAGAACAGTCATATATTTTATATCTTGTCACTTTGCAGCTTATTTTTTTTATTTGATAGCTTTGTTTCTAGAAACTCATTGTAAACCTCTTCAAAAAAGAGTCATCCGTTTATCAGCTGGAAATTGGGAAAGTGCCATATATTTTTTCATAGCCTTTACTATCAACAGATTGAACTCCCATTAGAAACACTTCCAGCTGTTTATTCATATGTATGAAAACTAGAAAATGAACAGCACAAAAAGTCAGTATTAGCTTTCATGTTCCCAATAGATATTCAGCTGAGATGCAAATAATTATGTATATCTAAAGACATTCATCTGCAGAAATGTGTGTTTGTGTGTGGGTTTTTTTTGTTTTTTTTTGTTTGTTTGTTTGTTTGTTGTTTTTTTTCCCTTAGGAGAAATTATTTCCAAATCTCTTAATATCTTGGGTTTGTTTTCTTCAAAAATTTGCAACATTGACTAATGCCATCTTCAGTCACACAGAACTACTACTTCTTTCTATACATAAATCCTTAATTAGGGAGAGAATGCAAGATATTTTTTCTGACAATAAAAATCATTACAAATTTTCTGATCTTTTCATTTGCAACTATCATGTTAAAATACACCAAAATTAGGGTATGTTTATTTGAGTAGCTGGTTAATTTGACTCACTCACATGGTAGTGCTTTATGTCAAACCACACCACTGAAAACAGCTTTGTAATTTAGAGATGATTCAAGAAAGCGTTATATTTAACACCAGCGTACAATGGGATATTCATACAGTGATCTTTTAAATTTAAACTGAAATTTCATTTCTTTCCTCAGTGTCAGCATTTTCAATACTGAAATACAAATTTAGTACATACAAGAGCAAGATAATCCAATGCTCATTAAATTGAATGGAGATATTCTTCCTGAACTTAGTAAAAAGCACTGAGCCTAAAACTGGTGGAAAAATCAATTTATGGGGGAGAATTATAAAATCCCATATTTATTGGAATGTAACTGATTAGCCTGTGATCAGTGCTGTAACATGGAAAGGGTATTTCACCACAGCTTCCTTTATTACCACCAAATCAACAATACACAAGTAAGAGAAAAATGTTTAAGAAGAACATTCCATCACCATGTAGCCTATAAATCCCAAGCCATTTCTCTGAAAATTGTCTAGTCAAAGCACACACTTTCTTGACAAGGCTGTTATAAATTTTTATATTTATTCCTATTATCTACCTCCGCATAGGTTCCTCTGAGTAAACTGCAAGTGAAAGAATTTTCTTGGTTCCAGCTGGAAGAAAGATTTTATAAGAGGACAACAGATGTAAAGAGCTGCTGGTTACTGAGGCTATTTATCTTCTAGGCTGAATGTAACTCAGACCAGAAATCAATACAGATAACAAAGCCAAGTGGAAAGACTTTATTGGGGTCTATATGGTTCCAGAGGGAGATTCTGGTCCTTCCCTCAGTGATATATTAAGAGTCTTGATGTAAATAGTTTTAAAGAAGCATTTATAAAGGCTTTCCCTGCCAAATAAAAGTCGATTTAAATGCTAGCATAGCTAGTTTGCCTTCCTGCAGACAACCTTCTGGTTGTTTTTCGTCTATTACTTTGCAAAAATCATGACCAGAAAACAGAAGATAGTTGGGATCGGGGGCAGAAGCTGAACAGTGAATGGGGATCATTCAGAACAGTATTTCTAAATGGAAGAGAATATAAAGTTCTATAAAGAATTACAGGGTATTAAAAGTGTCATTGAGATAAAAAGAAAAAAAACTACTCAACCAAGTGACTCTTTCTTTTCAATTCATGGAAGATAAGGTCTGAAACATAAATGTTGCTAACACATAGAAGAATCCTGAGTGTTTGCTACTTACTGTAGTAATTATTCTCTACTTTCTCTAAGATTTCTTTTAAAGTAATTGGAATCAGGATCTTAACACTTCTATGTGTCAGTAAATGGAAATCTTTCCTTTGCCTTTGTTGTTCCAGATCTTCACAAGAATTTTTCACTTTTTCCTCTACTGAATTTCAAAAACAACAGCTTAATTTTTGGCTATGGAATAAAGCAGTATTAAAAATGGCTTTTCTTGATATATATGTGTATCAGCACATTTAGCACATTTCTTTTTCCTACCAGACTGTTTTTGCTGTTACTTTCAACTAGCCTGAATGGAACGAAAATATTTGGGCATAAACAGATAGTGTTGGCTAGTGAGAACTACTTTCAGTGACAACATAATCTTAACAAGCTGAATGTCTTAGTACATTTACATTATAAGATGGAAATGAGAGTAAATGTTTTTAATATGAACTATTTTTAGAGTAGTGAGCACTTTATAGTGAAGCAACTGAAGTCTGTGGCTATCCCACTCTTGGCAACGAAGCACTGGTTCTTTGTAGCTGTGGGTGTGCATGCATAATTACTATAGTCAAGATAGTGACTAAGTCTTAACTAATGATGAAAAATCTGTCATTTTTATCTAGTCGTACTTGGAGACATACCTTACGCTGAGAGACTACAGCTTTAAAGAGACAGCGAATCTCGTAGATTGCAGAGAAAAAAAGGGAATTACATAATTACATAGATTATAGAGATAAAAGAGAGTTTGTTTCAAGTTAATCATAGATACAGAGTTATCGTGTGCTTTAAACCCAGATGGAAATGAAGCCTGACACAGGCACTTGCTCCTCCCCTCTCAGCTGCATGCAGAAAAACATCAAAAGGGTAAAAGTGAGAGAACTTGTGGGTTGAGATAATGACAGTTTAACAAATTAAGCAAAAACCACACACACAAACAAAGCAAAACGAAAACGAAGAAATTTCTTCACAACAGCCCATGGGTAGGGAGGTGTTCAGCTATCTCTAGAAAAGCTTTCAGGGCTCCATCACATGGAACAGTGACTTGAGAAGACAAAAGCCATCACTTCAAACATCCCCCTTTCCTTCTTCTTTCCCTATATTCATATGCTGAGCATGAGACCATATAGTGTCGAATATCCCTTGGGTCTATTGGGCTCAGGTGGCCAAGATTTGTCCTCTCCCAGCTTCCTGTGCACCCCTGGCCTTCACACTGTCAGGGCAGTGCAAGAAGCAGAAAGACTCTGTGCAAGCACTGCTCAACAGTATTGAAAATATGTGCATTATCAACCTTGTTCCCAGCAAAAATCCAATGCAGATCCAGTACTAGCTACTGTGAAGAAAATTACCTCTTCCAAAACCAGCACAAATGGATTTATATTTCAGTTGTGAATGGTGCATAAGCTTCATACATTTCAGTGCCATCTACAGTTCCATCTGACAGTTCTCATCAAGTCCTTCCAGAGAGAAATGGATTAGATTTCCTGTGGGTCTGCCTTAGTAGACCTCTGCTATAGATTTTGATGCATGTTTTTTGAATTAATAATTAGAAAGGTCAGAGCTCAACTGAGACCTTAGGCAATGTTCAATATCTTGACAGAAGTGGACCAAAAATGTTCCTGTGAATGCAGAATGTGTATCTGAACTATTCTGAAGAAAGTAGGTCAAACTGTTACCAAAAGACACTTGAATTCAGAAAATTTGATTGAATTCTAACTCATTCCAAGTACAGACTGAAAAAAAGGCTGACAATTGCTTTAGAAAGGGTAGGGTGTTTCCTGTGTGTTATGACCAGATAAGTGAGAGATGCTGTTACCTGAATTAAGGTGCAAATGAGACTGTAAGCCTAACTCAATAACATGGATTTTATTGAACAGCAAACGTGAGGTGGGCGGAGAGATGCGTTTATCTTAAGTTCCCCCTGTGGTGGTTTATCTTATGGCAATTTCCTTCTGGACTGACAGGGCACACTACTGACTCACCCTGAGCTGCTGCTGACCAGCATCCCTTTCTGCAGGGCTACGCTCCAGACACGCCTCTCCCAGTCTGTAATTGTATACAGTGTTGCTCCATCCTCGGTGTACATCCAGCACTTGGACTTGCCACACTTTTATCCCTTATTGACATTACCTCCTTCACAATTGGTGAGTCCTTGATTTTTTGTCTGTTTGCTGATTGTTGGGTTGCTGTGTAGAAGGGGCCCACAGGGGCATGGCACCTGGTAGAGGATCTCAACCTGGCTGGTATTAACCCTCAGAGACAACAGGCAGCATTATCTGGAGGCTGCTCTAGGTTATGTGGGAGTTCAGGTGGTGATGCTCCAGAAGGCATGGTCTCCTGTCTGTGGATGACTCCAGGGCATATCAGAGGCTCTGACCCAGATGAAGGTCATGAGAAGATGGCTCTGGATTTGGAGCATCTAGGACTGCCTGTAGAACACAGTAGTCTCACTTGCAGGAAATGAGTGGTGGTAAAAGCCCTGCATTGCTGGGTGGAAATTTTCCTCCACTTGGGTCATAATAACCCCAAGCAATGCTACAGACTTGGTAAAGAGTGGCTGGAAAAATGTCTATCAATAAAAAGGACCTGGAGGTGCTGGTCAACAGCCAGCTGAACATGAACCAGCATGCCCAGGTGGCCAAGAAAGCCAATGGTATCCTGCCCTCTATCAGCAATAGTAAGGTCAGCAGGACAATAGTATTAGTCAGCAGGACCAGGACAGTGTCTTCTCTCTGTACTCAGTACTGGTGAGGCCACACCTCAAATCCTGTGTTCAGTTCTGGACCCCTCTCAGCAAAAAAGACTGTGAGGTACTGGAGCATGTCCAGAGAAGGGCAATGGTGCTGGTGAAGGGTCTAGAGTGTAAGTGTCTTCATGAACAACAGACAAAGCTGCGGTTGTTTACCCTGCAGCAAAGGAGTTTCAGGGGAGACCTTATCGGTCTCTACTACTACCTGGAAGAGTGAGGGTGGGATGATCTTAGAAGTAATTTCTAACCTAAATGATTCTATGATTCTGGTTACAGGGGGCAGAGGAGCAGGCTGTGTGCTATTAGAAAGGAAAAAAAATCAGGGTTGCATGGGCCTTTACAGAAACTTTACAGAGAGAAGAGCCTAAGTTCCCCTCATTGGGAAGATCTTTCATAGAGAAGGAAAGACATATATAGAGGGGCTATGTTTGAGTGACTCTTGAATGGAGATCTGCAAGATGAGACAGGCTTGAAGCTTTTGATTTTCTGGAGTAAGAGAAAGGCTTCTCTGTCCTAGTTTGAAAGACAGGTGTCTGCTAGAAAGGCAGGAGTCTCCCTTGGAATTTAGAATGTAAACCTCCTCCCTCTGAATTATTATAATTTTGAAATTAAGGGGCTCTCAGGCAAAGTTATGGGGATAGGAATAACAGTTCTTTACTAGTATCTATAACAAGGCAAACAAACAACAACTACAGCATTAACAATAAACAGCACCAGAAACCCGGTGCCCCCTTCCCTGACCGCAGGCACTTTCCCCTTGGGTGCAGTTCCGGTCACAGCCAGCGGGGGCGCTGGTGGCTCCCGGTGGGCAGGGCGGGTGGGGTGATTCCCTCGCGGCTGCAGGGGGCGCTGTGGTGTGAGCTCGGAGAGCACGCGGGAATAGCGGCTTTATCCTAGACGGGAAGGGAAGGAAGAGATGTACCAGGAACTCCAGAGTTGTGGCTGCAGATGCAGGAGGTCTTGGCAGGCAGGGGGTGCAGGCTACAGAGTAGTGAAAAACTTGAAACAGTGCCGAAGAAGCAGTGGGGGTGGCCCTCCTCCCAGTGCAGTGACAGGCCCCTCTTTTAGTGAAGCAGGGGATCACAAGGTCCCAGTTCAGTGGCTGCTCCCAGGAGCGGAGGCTCACCGCACAGCAGAAAGAAATCGGACTGAGCTGGGGTCCCACAAGCAGCAGTGCATTATTATGCCCCTTCCCCGAGCAGCAGCTCCACTCTCCTCTTCTGAAGGCCAAGAGCGAGAGAGTGTGAGTTTCCCCTCCCCGCTGTCTCGAGCATCCCATCAGTGNACTCTTTTGATGGGAACAGAAGCATCTAGCTGCTGAGCAGACACACTGTCACAGAAAATTTACTGCTTGCCACAGATTTAAAAACCATATTTTTAGTGTGGCAGAGATGCTGAAGCAGACTTGGGACTGTTATAAATGAGAAAGTCACTGGGACAATTTGTGTCATTGTGAGGCTGTTTACTGTCATCTACAGCTGGTCATGAAAGCCAGGAGACGCCCTTGATGACAGGAAACACAGAGACAGATGGTGCGCTCATTTTAAAGGGTGAGTGGGAATGTCAGTGGAACTCTGGGTAGGGGCTGATCAACAACGCTTCACCCCTTATAAAACTATTGTCTGAATAAAACACATACTGGCCATGTGAAGGTGGTGGGTAATAGTCAGCATGAGTTTCCCAAGGGTAAATAAATCTTGACTAACCTGGCTACCCTTTATTACAAGTTCAGCATTTGTAACTGGGTTTATGGATGTAAGGTTGTTTTGTTTTGTTTTGTTTCTTCCAGGACTGCAAAGGCTTTTAACCTTGCTTATCAGAGCATCTCTGTATTCAGAGAGGGATGTTGCAGTGTAGACAGGTGGATTAGTAGCTTGGTAGAGTGCTGGCTGAGTTATTGAATCTGAAGGAAAGGGGTTAACAGTGTGTACTCTGCCTGGAGGCCAGTTGCAAGTAGAGTTTCTCTGGGTTTTTACTTGAGGGCTATCCTGTTTCATGTTTTCATCAATTGTCTGGACAAGGCAAGAAAACGTACCTTTATCAAGTTTGTGTATGATATTAAACTCTGGTTCACAGCTGGTGTACTCCAGGGGTGGGCTCTGAATGACATCTCTGTATGGTTGAGTGGTGTTAATAGTTAAGGTGCAAGCAGGTTAATTTGGCATGGGGACCAGTGCTGTTCTCTGTTATTCTCTAAAACTTTTGTTTTCGTGGCAGTTAGTTCAAGGAAATTTACATAAATTCTGGACTGAGCTTAAGGTAACTTTTCTTGACAAACTGTTATGATTGTGGCCCTGAGTGCTGTTCATGGAACATTTGTACTTTGATCTGCAGTTTAGCTGTATGTACACTTACACATACAGATGTATATTCTGACATAAAATAGTGTGTCACTCTAAATGATAACAGTATAGTGATATCTACTCTAGTTTTTCACCACATCAGGCAGTATTTCCAGTTAACCAAGCTGTGCTGATCAACACTGTTTTGATAACCTGGGCTTGTTACATGAAAAATTCAATATAGCATAAAGCTGTCTGAACTAGTGTTCAGGGAGTTGCTTCATCCATATAGTTCAGGACAACAGTGTGGATGTAACATTCAATTCCAGAAACAGTGCAAATATGTTGGCAAGACTAAGGATTCCTGATTGCTAGTCTGGACTTTCGGTGCTGTCCTGAAGTAATTCCATTGCTTTCTGTTCTAACATGAGTATAGGCATTAATTGCCATTGTGTTGACACTATCAGTTTCCCATTATATAGATGTGATGAGCTAAGCATGAAAGAGTAAGGTTGCTAATTCTTTTCAGAGCTTTACAGTGTGTGACTTACATCAGAACACTGCAAAATCTGGTTGGAGATCTGAAGTAGGTTTTCAATCTTATTAGTATTTTTCAAAATAGCTCTGTATAATTATCTCTGTAGAAAAGAAGCTTTCTACACAATTAAAAACCTAGGCTGATGACTGCTACAAGGGATTTTTTTAAATTGCTTTCATCAAGCTGGGCAAATTTCACATTAAGTTTTTAAAGTCAGTGTTTACAAAAATCTCATAATTAAAAGCACTTGCAAAAATGTTAATACTCTTTGAACCAAGGAGTAAAGTGCATGCAATTTTTCTAATAAACTGTTGAAGCTACACTTCCAATCTGGAAAAGGCTGTTGCATTTATAGGATAGGACTCATGCTGATTTTCCTAAGCACTTATGCTAGGCATATATTCAGTGGTTCTTAAGAATCAGACATGCGAGCTGGATAGTGTGCTGTGCTGCAAACTGTAATGATTAAGTGCCTGTAACTTATTGCCTGGTTACAGATACCTGGCATCATGTGAGATGCCAAGGGTATCCAGACAGGGTTCTGGAGACTGTTCAGAAAGGGCTTAGGTCTGCTGCAGGTCCTGAAAAATACTGGGTAAAATAACTTGGTTTAATGCTCTGTTAGTTTATGGCTGTGATAAGAATGTTTTTCATAGCAGCTCATACGGTGCTGTGTTTTGGATTTGTGACCAAAGCAGTTTTGATAATACAGGGAAGGGTTAGGCACTGCTGACATGCTTTCCTCCTTCTTGCCCCAGCGCACCAGCAAGTAGGCTGTGGGTGCACAAGGACCTAGAAGGGGACACTGCTGGGGCAGCTGACCCCAGCTGACCCAAGGGATATTCCATGCTATATGATGTCATGGTCAGCAGATGCAGCTGGGGGGTATTCTGAGTGATGGTATTAGACTTCCCAAATAACTGCTAAGCTTGATGGAGCCTGACGTTCCTCAAGGTAGCTGAATATCTACCAGCCAAAGGGAAGTCGTGAATGAATGCCTCATTTTGCTTTGTTGTGCATGGCTTTTGCTTTCCCTACTTTTCCCCTTCATCATTGCCTCAGTCCAGAAATTTTCTCATTGCTATCCTTCCTCTTCTCTCCAATCTCACTGTGTGAGAATAAGTGAGTGGCTGTGTGGGGCTGAGCTGCATGCTGGGCTTAATTCACAAAGAATTATTATGGTTTAACATCCAACTTAAGTACACATGCCCATTTACAGTAAAAAAAAGATAGATGGGAGAGGTGATCTGATTCACAATCTCAAGCAAAATTTGCTATCTTCATGAAAACCCTGGAGAATACTCAAAGTTCACAGGCCAACTCATATCCTGCTTGACAGATGATTCTTAAAACTAACAAGAGTACAAATTCGAAATCCAAAACACTTACCTTTAATTACAGCTATGAAGCATCTAATCATATTTGATAAATAAGTATTAATTTTCCTTGTTGACTGCATACAAATTGTAAATTATAAGTAGTAATTTATATCACTTTACTAGCATTTATTTGATTCATTCTACCATATTTTTGTTGGGTTCCAGTTCAATTGAGAATTATGAGGGTCACCTACACATACAACAATGCGATGAATGTTATTGTGTGTAGAAACAGGAGTGTTAAAAATATCAATATGATTTAATGGTTGTTTGTGTGTGTACTTTATTGAAAACCTGAGGAAAATGTAGAAACAGCTTCTGCTTTGGTCTTGCTGTAGGTATGGAGAGGAGTAAATGTAGGTATGGAGAGGAGTCAGCAAGGATGCTAACAGTGTTAAAACAAATTGGAGCAAGAGAGAGAAGTGGCAGCCCTGAAGTCAACTGAGAAGAAATAGGAAGTATGTAAAAGACCCAGCGTTGCTGCAATAAATTTTCAGTCTCTGGTCATAGTCTGAAGGGATTAGAGACCTCTGCTTCCAGTTCTCTTTTGTGACCTTTCTGAGTCCAGGTGTTTGGTCTCTTTGGCAGGTTTTTCTGTGAAAGGGTAGAAAGCCAGATACAAGGGAGAAGGGGAGACAAGGGAAGACAAGGAATGAAAAAAACAAAACAAAAACAACAAAAAACCAAACCAACAAACAAACAACAACAACAACAAAACAAAAACAAAACAACAACAACAAAAAACAAACAAAAAAACTAAGAGAAAATGTCTGTTCTGCTGCTAAATGGGCTCTCAGAGATGAGCTGAGTAAAGGCATTATACATTGAGAACCAAAACCCTGAGGCTGGGCTTTTGGCGCAGAGGGTCCTGCAGTGTGACTGTCCAGAGCTTCTACTCCAGGTTATATAAAGCAAGGGAGAGAGGAGTGTGACACAATAGAAAGGCGTCATTGTTAACAGCAGGGGAAGGGTGGGGGCAGACGGTTGGAACAGAGGATCACTAAGTGCCCTTGATACAGTAAATGATGCAGACTGCAATGGAATAGAGCTAACTTTGCAAGTTAGAAGACATTGCAAATATTATTGCCATTGATTATTGACATCAACCTGTATTAAGGACTTTGAACTCTTAGGCTGTGAGTGAATAAACCATACTAGTAGTTGGCTTTTGGAGTCAGAGGCATCATTTGCCTATACAAGGATTCTACTTTTGGAAGTTAGGGAAGAATGAATAATGGCATTACCAGTGTAGTCAGCACAGGAAATCATAATTTCATTCTGTAGTTCTCTACCAGGAGCTCAGATAATTTGTGCTGTTGGTATCGTGTTCTTCCCAATTGACCTTACTTCAAATTCTAGTTGTTCTTGTGGACATTAGGTTTATTAGAGGGTTAGTTTTGCCCTGTTTCCCTTCCAAGTAGGATGCAGGAACCTTAGTGAGGTGTAGCATAGATTTTCACATCCAAAATGTCCAGATTCTGTTTATAGGATCTATATATACAAATAATTTTAGAATAATTAATCTGTTAGGCATATGGGTATGTTGGGGATGTGTTTGGGATATGTAACTGAACCATTTGTCTCAAAAAGTAGTTTGGGCAGCTGTCTGCAGTATAGACACTGAAACCAAAATATCAGCTGTACTCTTGATATCTATGGATTTTTGTCTGATATTGCAAAAATTCTCTTGTATTATACTTTTTATGTTTTGTTTAAATTGCACTAAGTAATTTTAAATCAGGTATCCGTCTCTTCTCTTACTGACACCTCATCATTCACTTAATTAAAAAAAAAATCAGAATAAAATTAGTTGTTTGGTTACTTTACAAGGGATGTTCTACTACACCCACTTTTAGAAGATTCTGCCATCATACCTGATCTGTCTTAAAAATTATGACCTTAAGGTTTATTTGACAAGTAATATATTAGCAAAGATCAGCTTGCACAGAAGTCCCAATTTAAGTCCAAAACTATAGACTTATTACATAATGTGCACATTCCTGAAATTACAGTAATTGCAATGTTATATGAATTTCTAGATTTGCTTCAGTACAACTTTGCTCTGAACCAGAAGAGAAACTCATCTTCATGGTGTAGTTTGAAGATCTTTAACTTTGGAGGTCATTAAGAATGCAAAATTGAGTGTGTGTGAAAGGGAAGAAAGAAGCATCTTGTGTGTGGAGGGTTGTGTGGTACAGGGATAAGCTGTCAGATGCTGAGTATATCAGGTGCAATGAGGCAGGAGGAAAAAAAAAAAAAAGCTGGATATTGGATGATTTGTATGCATGGATTCACCAAAGCAAGCAAAGTCTTACTTAGGACCCAGTTAATATCATGAATTATCAACTCACAGTAAGTATTTTGATGTCAAAAATATGTGAGAAGGGTTATTTCTTATCATGAGAGTTTCAGTAGATCTCAGATAACTTGGAGCTCTGTTCTCATGCAGCAGAGCCCAGCTGAGATCCATGAGACAGACTTCAGTGGCAGCAAATTTCTCATGCGTTTGCTGAAATAATCTGTTTCCATTCTGATGCAAAAGAGGAGGTTTTCCTACTGACCATCTGCTCCATATTTGGAGGCTATGTGTCTCCATCTATGTATCATGTAAAAAAAAGAATCAATCCCATTGTGTCTTTGAATATGACAGTAAGTGAATCTGAGAAAAATCAGGAGAAACATGCACACCAAACAAAAGAAATATTTCTTTACTGTAGGTTGAATGAAACTGTGCAGCTTTTTGCTGGAGAATGTTCTGGTTTGCTAAAAGTCAGGACAAGGAACTGGTCAAAATCACAGAAGCAAAAAGCATTTAAGTTATAGAATGTAGAGGTTTTCTACATCTGTTTTATTCCAAAATTCTTAATGAGAAGAGACAGAATTATAAACCCTTCTATCCAGGACAAATCGTGAAGAACTGAGGTGACTTATTTAAATCCATTAGCACTTGGAACTAGAAAAAAATCTAATACCAGTGGTCCTGTGTATTATGTCTTTGTCTTGTCTGAGCTACATTTACATCATCTCAATCAGACATAATCTGAATGGTCATTCGCATTGTCCCTATACATGTATTGCTCATATGGCACCTCATCATTATTCCCCTTCCTAATAGTAGAACTGTTAAAGGTATTGTTTTCAACATGTGTTTACACTGTTCTGTGTAACTCATAAGCAAGTATTCAGTTTATAATTCAACATCATACAGGGTGTGCAACACAAAAAAAAGGGGTTGGGCCTGTCAAAACTCAGTCTTATTTCAGCTGAATTACAGGATGCTATCTTTCTGTTGTCTGATCTGGATTCCTCAGTCAGATGATTATGGTTCAATTTGAAAGATGAGAGAGAGCCAGCAGTTGTCTTCTGTGTCCAAGTCTTAACATGATTGGAAGCTGACTGATGATGCTTTAATTTTTTCATTTGCTTGATAAAATCTCCTGTCTCCATCACCATGTCTCTTAGTAATGAGAAGTCAGCAAGTTCATAAAGTGCTTAGGTTCCCATTTCATATAATGCAGCTTTTGTCATGCACATGTAAAACTTAGCACTAAAAATGACACATGAAGTTCTCAGCTCATGAAGGATAGTATATCTTTTTTAATTTTCTCCATAAGGGTTTCTGTCTGTCAGTGAATTTATTTAGACATACATACATAGGACATATCAAGTTGAAATTTGAATGGCCAATCTTATAAATGGAATCAGTGAATTACTTTTATATAAATTCCTGTTTTGCTTAAGGAACAAACTGAGCTCGTTACAACTCTGTTGTATATTGCGTATCGGCAGTCAAAGAAATCCTAGTCTTTCATTCATATTGACCTTAAAAAATCAAAGATTAATTTTTGAAATGCCAGCGATTTTGTGGATTAATAGTTTTGATAAAATATCCCAACATTTTGGTAAATCTCGCAATAAGATAAAGCAACTAACCAGAACCTTCAATTGACTTTATGGTGCCAATCCAAATCTTCATGCAACTTTAGAAGAGTGGTCTTGAACAGTTGCCAAGAGAGGAGGAAAAGAGTGTGGTGATTATTTTCAAATTCTCTTCACTCAGGCAATAGGACCATGCTAACCTTTACCATTGTGAACATAGCAGTATTTTGAGTTAATCATTAATTTCAAGATTTAACATTCAGGCTAGAGACTGATGCTGTTTGGGTTTTGGTTTTGTTTCTTTTATATGTTCTCTGTATTCTTCTCACATATATTTGTAGCTCTGTAGCCTGTTGTATTAATGGTTAGTTTTCTCAGTAATTTTCCATGGCCTTTCCCTGGGCAGAATGAAAAAAAAATCCAGAACTCCAAGCCCCAGGGGGTAGAAGGCCCCAACCTATCTTGGTTCTTCCTGGGAACCAAGGCCACGACCAACACTTTGAGATACATTTTCATGGACAAAGTACAGCTGGTGCTGAGGGGGAGACTACAGAGGAGGGACTTGACCTTGAGGGGGGGAATTGCATCACTATTTGCGCTCCTAATTGGTGCTTTTTATCAATTATGCTAATATGCTAAAAACCCATAAAAATGTACTCATACGTGGAGGGGGTGGGCTTTTGTGGACATCCCTCCATAACTGCTCCTGAAGCCCTTCAAATCATTAAAGGTCCTCTTTTGTATTACATCCTTACTAAAATTATCTCAAGTTTCATTTCCAGGTTGGAAAAAGGCACAAGACGCTAAAAGGAAAATTGTTCAAAATTTGGATTTACTAGCTGAAGGTGATATTTTGAAAGTTCTCATAGAAATGTGAATAGGGAAATAAGAATGCTTAATTTCACTTAAAATGCTTCAACTTGCAAATACAGTTTCACAATTTTCATTTTTTGTTTTTAGTCTAAATGACTGATTTTGTTTCAGATGGGGATTTGTTTGTGTGTGTAGCCATCAATAGTGTAAAAATACCCTGTTGCTATTGCTTGTACTATGTTTATGCTTAAATGAACTCACTGAGAATGTTTGCACTACTCTGTGATACCAACAGAGATGGTTCCTGCTCTTCAAGTATCTTCTAGTCCGACAAGGACTGTTATAAACTGATATTAAAATGACAGCATAGAGTATGTGTACTATGACACTTGAAATGCTAGAAATAGTATTATATAAAGTGTGTGAGAGTTAGTCCCCAGGTGACTTTTACAGCCTTTGTTAAATGGATTGACTAATTTGAGTTTGAAGAAAGATATTTTTTATAAGTAAGACCCTGACCACAATTTTAATGAACAAATCAATAGATTTCAACTTTTTTTTCAATATTGGTTGTGACCACTTTTCTTATAAGGTTTCATAAATCTGTTGAATTGACTGTACTAGAACAGTTTATTTCACTGCCTCTTCATCCTTCCACTTGCACTGTTCAGACTCATGGAAAGCCTGAATAAGACAGAATTTTAGTGTGGAATCCTCTCATAGTCACACTCCACTGTTACTGTGACTCATGTAAACTGTAAATTCCTGGGATTAATGCTACACTTACATTACACTTGCATTTTACATCCATTTTTATTGTTCTGATCAGTTGCATTTTGACAGTGATGTCCACTTAACTGTAATAGTTTCCTGGTATTAGCTTGTTTTTGGAATACATTTCCATGTTGGAGTAGATTCTCAAAAGAACCATAGCCTAGTCTGTGTACAAACCTTAAACCTTAGTTCCCATTTGTTGCAGACAGCTTACTTGGAAGCCTCAGTCTTTTTCCAGCAGACCATTTCTACCAGATATCCTGAGTAATAATGCTTGCAATTTGCCCTCAGTTAACTTTTCTGATTTCTAGGATTGGCTCAGCTTACTCTTGTTTAATGAAAGATGTTAGTTCATGCTACCAGTCCCTCTGTGAATTCTTTCATAACTTCAAGAGAATGTTTCCTTCTGAAGTTTAATCTTTTCTGTCCTACTGTAAGAGACAGCTTGGTTAAACTGTTTCTCTTAAGCATGCAGATTCATCTTTGTTACAGAAGGAGACAGTTGCTCAATTTACTTGGCTAACACTGAGCTTCCATCCTGAAAAGCCTTTTTTCTTTCCCGCTGGGATATTATCTCACAGTGGGAAATGTGTCTTAAATTTTCATAAAGCCTTTCATTCTATATCAGTCTGGTAAGTTTACTTAGTTTGTAAATGGGATAAATATGTGTACCTACCACTGGCTCTTGACAGAACACAGACATGGTTATAATTAATCACTCTGGCGTGGAACTGGATTAAGGAATATTGATCCCTAATGTCTTTAGAAGGATGTTATACATTCATGGCATTGCCTTGTTGACTGTAAGTTTTATAATTAAAGGATTATAAAATAAGATTACAGTTGGAGTTAATAAGAAAAGGGTTGAATGACAACGTACTTATCTCCTAAGGAATAATACAGAAACCTTCTTATTTGAGACATTTAAAACCAGACAAGGCAGCTGACCTTTTCATCCCTGACTCCTACTTTGATTTCAAGCAGCCTCATCAAGCATTTGTCTTTGATATTTTTATTTTGAGAAATGAATTTTTTACTGTTTGCTAGAACTTACTTTGCAGGGAATATGCAAAGAAAAATTTTTAACAATCTAAATTTAATCATGATCCCTTTTGGTTGAGGACATAATGCATTTAATACTCATTCTGAATTAGAAGAGACAGTTAATTTAAAAAACAAGTAACTTAGTATTGATATTTTCAATTTCATACTGTTGCCTTTTCTCCAGCCTGGAAATGAAACTTGAGATAATTTTAGTAAGGATGCAATACAAAAGAAGACCTTTAATGATTTGAAGGGCTTCAGGAGCAGTTATGGAGGGATGTCCACAAAAGCCCACCCCCTCCACGTATGAGTACATTTTTATAGGTTTTTAGAATATTAGCCTAATTGATAAAAAGCACCAATTAGGAGCGCAAGTGGTGATACGATTCCCCTCTAGGTCAAGCCCCTTCTCTGTAGTCTCCCTCTCAGCACTAACTGTACTTTGTCCATGAGAACGTATCTCAAAGTTTTGGTCGTGGCCTTGGTTCCCAGGAAGAACCAAGATAGGTTGGGGCCTTGTACCCCTGGGGCTTGCAGTTCTGGAATTTGTTTTTTCTTTCTGCCTAGGAAAAGGCCATGGAAAACTACTGGGAAAACTAGCTACCAATACAATAGGTGACAGAGTTACAAATATACATGTGAGGAATACAGAGAACATAGGAAAAAAGGCAAAATCCAAACAGCATCAATACCACACCTGTTTGTATTTATGATATGTTAAAATTCACAGTTTACAATAGGAAATCTACTGCTTTTAATTGCTTTCAGTTTCTGGCTGCAAGATTTATCATGAGACAACTATCTCATTAAAAGTACAAAGCAAAAAAAGTATATGTTCAACAATGAATTCTAAAAGAGAGGTGTTTCTGAGTAACATCTTTCACAAAATGTTTGTTTCTTCTATTCTGGATGAGTTCAAGTAAAGAGGGAGGACTATTAAAAATCCTCACATTTGCAACATCATGGTATATTATCTTGTCATTTTTTGCAAATTGATATTAGTGGTTTAAGAAGAGCACTTTTGAGTATGTTAGTAACAGAGCAAATGTCACTGTACAGAAGGTAAGAATTTTTTTAAAATGCAGTGAATTACACTGTTAAGTTACAACTGTAGAAACTGTAGAAATCTTAGAAAACACACATAATAATGGAATTCTTTGTTATCTGTTGAAGAGTAGGGAACAAAAGTATTACCAAGAAGTGTAATACTTGGTTTTGCAATTGTAATCCCGTCTCCTGTGCATTTGAGATTTGCCCAATTAACTCCATGTCTCAATAATGAATAACCCCAAGCCTATGAAATGTCTCAAAGTTCATATTAAATATGTGAGCAGGTTAAAAGGGCTCATGAACTTGATGAGCAAGGATGAGTGTCTATCAGCAGAATCTGCTGAGAATTAAGTATGAATAGCTGAGAAGAGAGACATCTTAAGGAGATTACAAGTGGGATCGATGACTACACAATGCAAGGACAGATTGTTTAGGGACTGTTTCTTTCCTGAATAAATTAATTGAGAAGCAGCAGTATTCCAGCTTGCCAAATGAATTTAGACTATAAAGTTGTTATACCCACAAAGTCAGCAATAATGCAGAATGAAGTCCTGGAAAGTGTTACCGTGTATTTTGTGAAATAGGAGATCTCCAGACTGGCTTTGCAGTTCCAAGAATCCAGAAACATAAAATATATCACAAAGAGTGCCTCCATAGTCCCAGCTTTTGCAGACACCCTCACATGCAAACTCAAAATAGAGGATCATTTAAGTCTAATAAGGCTTGAATGCTTTAGAGTGTGGGCTGTCTCATCACTGGTTACACAGTGCCAGCTGCGTGAATATTCCAGCTTTGCTATTACAGGATGAAAACTCTAGATGTCTTCTTGTTTTTCTTGTCATTCACTTATGAGCAGAGTCTACCCATGAGAAGCTCCTTATTTGGGTAGTCATCTCCCAGGCCCCAAAGTAGAAAACTTCAAATCTGGCAACTCACAGAGCTATTGATGGAAAAGGGTGTCTTAGACGCACTCAAATGAGGGCCTGGGTGAAGTTTATCCTCTTGTAGGAGCTACAACTGTGGACAAGAAAAGGTGAAAGGAACTGTAAGTGTTCAACAGCCTGAATAAAAGTCTGCAGGCTAACATAAGCTTGCATAGAGATAGAATGCCCAGCAGCAAGAAAGGGATAAAACTTGAAAGAAAGATGTTGAAAGAAAATCAATTGCAATGTGCTGAAAATGTAATTGATCCATTCCCTGGGCCCTAGTACTCCAAAGAATGAACCTGAGAAGTGTGACACTTGGTGTACATTTAGGGTACCTCTGTCACTTTTATTGAGTTACTCTGCATTGTTCACATGTGTCAGAAATAAGAAGTTAAGCAAATGATGACTACTCTGGGGTTGGAGAACATACAGTAAATGATGAGATTATTAAAAGACCAAGGCTGGAGGGCCTTCAAAAATATTTCAGCTTCTGTTTCAAAAGTATTGGTAGGCTTAAGTTTTAAGAAACTACACTTAGTAATTATTTTCTTTCTTTCTTTCTTTCTTGGTGTGGTGTGGTGTGGTGCGGTGTGGTGTTTTTTGCTGTTGAGAGCATGAGCAGTGAAGAATACATCTGCATTTATTTGCATAAATATGGAGAGCTTATATGTCCCAGTTACAGGGTTAGGACAATATGAATGGGGGGAATTATCAAAAGGATTTCTTTCACACCTTTTAGTAACTTTCAAGCCTCAATAGCAAACACCGAGTCTGGTTTCATTTTTTGTGATTATGTATGTTCACAAGTATTGTTATGTTTAAAAGTGTTGCATGTCAATTCTGACTCATTCATTCTGTTAATCACTTGCAGCTGAAATTTCTTCTAACTATAAAATTAATAACTGGAAAAATAGTTCTTTCTCACTTGCTTTCCATTGAAGGTAGCAGAAAATGTGGAGAAATAAGTGAAGAGAGAGATGAAGTCTCTGACTAATATGAACCAGAAAAGTTCTGTTGAATTTGGTGGAATAGTGGCCAAGGGTGGGATTTGGGATCTGTGAGATGCAGTCAGACTTCTGTTATGTCTGAGCAAGCAGCCTGAAAAGTAGCTTTACCACACTGTGTTTCCTATTGAATAATTTCTCATTAAAAACAAAAAGGTACAATTTACAATAATTCTTTCCATCCAGGTTAAATGTTAAATTACTGTACATCTTTAATGAAAAAATCCCATCTGACTTTATTTCCTAGGTAAATCTTAAAAAAATAATGCAAAATGAATTTATATTAGAGATATTAGTGATTGCTGAGGAGACAGACGAATTTATTCTGCTGTAACATGACTGAAACCAAAAGAGTCATGTAGGAGATTAAATTCACCCACAATGTTGGTATTTTTTCCCTATTGCATGCTGCGGCTTGCCATGCTGAGACATAAACTTTAGAGAAATAAGGGGTTTTTTAAGGAGTTAAGATTTTAGCTAGAGATAAGCCTTGCTGGAATGAATACAAGTAGTAGTTAACTAAGAGAAACCGGACTTGGGATCATTTTCCCATATCTGAATAACTGATTGCTTGTCAGCTTTATGTCTGGTTAGCTGTGTTTACAATGAAGAATATGGTAACTCATAAACAGCTTTTAGGAACATAAGACTTCTGTTCAGAAAACCATTGAACGGTCACAAAGACAGGAAATATGAGTTCTGCCAAAGGGCTCATTTGCCACATCTGCATTGAAAATGTAGAAAGGTCAGAACAAGGAAGACTTCTTTTACTTCCTCATTTTGAGACCCCTCCCCATGAAAGGGACCACCAACCCATTTCAAACAACAAACTACACACGCTTAATAACTTTTTAGCTGATTACCATACAAAGCGAGGAATGGGATGTACCAGAGTTATGAATATGCATTTGTGTTTTGGGTATTCAATACTCCTGTAGATAAAAAGACCCTGTGATCATCTGTGAACTGTGATGTGTATTTGGGAGCTATCCCCAAGCTGCCCGGCGTTGTAATAAACATACACTTTCTAACTTTACACTCTTAGAGAGTCTTTGTCCGTTACAGTTGGATATCGATATTAGATCAATATCCATATTTCTTCAATAAATCAATGCAACTAAATAACATCTTTTAATCACAGTCTTTGGATATCCTCATGCATTTTTTTTTTCTGGGTGGAAATGCACCCTTCATGTTTATTCTTATGGCATTGTTACTCTTAACCTATACACAATCTTGTTCTTTAAACAGATAAAATAACTTGTTCCCTTTTCTTACAAAAAAAATATTTTCATTTCACCCAAGGGTATCAGTTCTACTTGGTCTTTTGAGTCAAAATAAAAATCTCTTCAGACACAAAAAAAAGTCTGTGTGAGTTAGCTTGAATTTGTGGAGAGGGAGAGGAAAGGGGAAAAAGAATGCCCATGATTTCCTATTCCCAATGAGACATGCAAATAAAAATAAAACTTTTTAAGTGCATCATCCCTGCAAGACGAAGGAGAGAAAAAATAAAGGGGAAAAAAAAAAAAAAAAAGGGAAAAAAAAAGCAAAGCAATCTCCACACTCCCACAGGAGACATATAATCTTGAGTGCCACTTTGGATTTGTTCCTCAAAAGAAGTGTGTCCCTGTGGCAGTTCTGAAGCTTGAAAAGCTTTGTTCTCAGCTGGAGCAACAGACTTGGCTTTATTATTGATGTTGAAATATTTTGCAACTTAAGAGAATGATTCCTTAAGAATGTTCATAGGGGCTTGCTCCTTCTGAGAAATGGGTCAAAAATGGAAGCCACTCAAAAGTCTTCAGTCAGGTTTTTTTTTGTCTTTTAAAATTTGAGAACTGTATAATTAAGAATCACCCTGAGAAACAATATTTTGTCTTGCTGCAAATTAAGGAAGCTGCTTATACTTTACAGGAACAATGATGAGCTAACCAAATTACTTTTAGTTCCCTTACTGCAGCATTTTCATTGTATGTGTTTAATTTGAAATAAGGTCTCAAAATAATGGATGCTGTATTGTGAAAATGTAATCAAAGCCTGTGTCTATATTATTGTAGTTGAAATACTTGAGATGCAATTGCAGAATTTCAGACGAGCAAGTTGCAATGTTTTTTCCTTAAAGATCTGAATAAAGATGAAAACAGTGTTAATATATTTTACTATACCTTTATGGTAAGGCAAGTACTCTCTTTCTTTATCTCTCACAGCAACATATATTTATGAAGCCCCAAAAAATCATGCCATGTAAATAAACAGCTGGACAACAGGAGAGTTGGGAGAAAGCTCAGCATACAATAATTGCTCCAGGCTGTTGTGAGTTCTACAGGATTAAGGTCTCTCTTTCTTAATCATCTTTCTTATTGCAAAAAGAAATAACTAGGATAATACATGTCTGAACACTGTGGCAGGAGAATTTTCCTAAACAAACTGTACAGTACCCAGTGATTTGGGCTATGCTATATCTTCAAGACTGAAGGAACAAAGGACTTTTTTTTTTTCTTTAGCTCTTTTCTATTTGCTTGTTGCATTTGCAAGAGCTTAGCAACTTCTTGATCCTTTTTGCTTAAAACAATTGTACTATAGGTTTCTCCACTCTGATGAAGAAAAATGTATGTTCTGTTTTTAGATACTCTAAAAAGCATGTTGCAAAGGGTTCACATGGAAGCAATAGTTTTCTGCTTTCCTGTAGTGCTGTGTTTATTCTTCAACAACTCATGGCACCATAAAGAAAGAAATATCATTAGTACAAGAAAATTTTTACAATGTTTAGAGATAAAGATTATTATTTTTTATTTATATAAAATGTAATTTATTCCTTCCATAAAGAAGGCAAGTCTAGTCGGAGAGATTCAGCTTTACCTAGGCCCACCTTTTCACACTTATGTTTGCTATAGCTCTGTCTCCTTTGTTGTGCATTGATAGTCATTCAATGGGAAAAAAATCTCATGATTATTGGCAAGAGAATATACTTTTCAAATAAGCATAAATAGTAATTCTTTTTTTTCCCCAGAAATTATTCATTGATCTATTTATTTATTTCTGAAGATTGTTTATAACATTTAATCCTATTGATAATGACTTAGCAGTATCTCTTTTGAAAAGCGATGTTCATGTATAAATTGTACATGTACACCTTAGAATACAGTAGGGAACATAATAATTATGTTGTCCTCTGAACCTACTATTATTCCTTAAAATATGAAAACATATTTGTGCATTCCCTGTAGAGCCTGGCTGAAGACCTTCACTCATTTTATGATAACTGTAATTCTGTTGCTCTATATGACTCCCTATAAAACTATAAAACTTTTCTGTACCATTTTTCTGATTTTTGTTCAAGCACTTTGTTTCTAAACTTACATTGCTGTGCTTTGCCTATATCCTTTCCCAAATTCATGGCACGGGACTAGGCAGCAAAAATGGAGATCACAGACAGTCAGTAGATTTTCTCCATGGCTCCAATACAGCTATCCAGACTTGTGTAATGACTTGTGCTGTACAGAAAGAAGTTCACAGCTGCCTACTCTCCACAGCCATGAAGAATGTACCATCTCTTGGGATGTTCACAGGCCTACCTGCAGCAATAGCTAAACATAAAAGCTCATGATAATGCTTTTATGAGAAAGCACAATGGAAATAAATAAATGGCTGTTAAAGCAGTACAACTGAGAAACCTTTAGGTTTTTTCCTTTAAGAAATATGTGTCAAACTGCTTTCAGTGCATTGTCTTCTCATTGGACCTCACCCAGTTCCTATACATTATATCAGTTTTAGTGTGTTTTCATGCTTTAGATCAGTCCTTTAATTTGAAATGTAAACCTTGTTTTCTTGTGTAGACTTAGCAGAAATAATAGTATAATTGAATATATTTTCCATATGAAATATGCATGAGATATTTTACTACTTGGGTGTTGGAGGTACTTGTAATTATCCAGTTGACTTTTGCTATAATAAGGCTTTATTTTAGCTGGTATATAGTTGAGTTCTGTGAAGAAAAGCATTGACAGCCCTTGCCCTTCCAACTCTGCATTGTAATTAGGGATACTGAAATAACTCTGCAGTTCCCTGATTTTGTGTATTGTCTTGCAAATCTCTTTCATGGCCCACTTGTCAAACCAGCAAAGCAGGAAAACTAGCTTTGAATAGTGTTTCATGGTGCAGAAAGAATAATTGTTCTACCTGCTACAAATATTATAAAGGCTCTCAGTGTAAAGCCATTTGTGCAGTAGTTTGGAAATCATTGAAATTATTTTTAGAATTATATTCAGTGTTGGCAAGAACAATTAGACTTTTACTTGTATTTATTCTTTTTTTTATAAACATTCTTATTCAGTGAATGACTTTTTATTGGGTATTTCACTACAGGAATGATTCATTATGGAAGTATATTCAATGCAAAGGTATCAATTAGTGGTTTATGCTCTAAACTTTTTATCTATTGAAGTCTAAATGCTCAAATTTATTAAAATGTTTTGGGTTCTTTTTGCAGAGTAATGCAGATGTACTTGTGTTATATTTATGTATGTATTTATATGCTGCTTTCTGAACTGAAGTAACTTTGGTTGCTGTTTGTGTGAGGGATAAGCTGGAATGCATGGGACGCTGCCTGGGAACCGGTGATGGGCCAGACAAGAATTGTAGGTCAGGATTAAAGGGTAGACTAATGTGTAAAGCTGTAAAATCACCAGATTAGGAAGTAATGTATGAGACCTTCTTCAGAAAATTGGAAGTAACTTCATATTTGTAAGCCTTTGGGCCGTATGAGGATTTTCCTGACACAGTTGATAAAGGAGCTCATTGAGCAGGTGCTCTGTTGTTCCTGACATAGGAACAGAAAATGAATTGAGAGCAGCCCTGTGCAAAAGGACTTGGGAAATCTCATGGATGAAAAGCTGTACATGAGCAGGCAATACTTGCCTGCAGCCCAGAGAGCCAACTGTATCCTAGGCTGCACTAAAGCAAGCGTGGCCAGCAGGTCGATGGAGGAAATTCTGCCCCTGTACTCTGCTCTTATGAGACCTGGAGTGCTGCATCCAGCTCTGGGGGCCAAAATATGTAGCCATGGACCTGTTGGAGTGCATCCAGAGGAGGGCCGTAGAGATAAGCAAAGGACTGAAGCATCTCTCCTGTGAGCACAGGCTAAGACAGCTGAGGTTTACAGCCTGGAGAAGAGAATCTCTGGGGAGGCCTTATAGAACTTTCCAGCACCTAAAGGAAGCCTACAAGAAAGGTGTAGAAGAACATTTTACAGCAGCATGCAATGATAAGACAAGGGGGAATGGGTTTTATCTGAAAGAAAGTAGATTTATATTTGGTATTAGTAAGAAATTCTTTTCTTTGAGGGTGGTGACACAAGAACATACTGCCCACTGAGACTGTGGATGCCCCATTCCTGGAAATGTTCAAAGTCAGGCTGGGGGTGTCTTTGAGCAACCTGCCCTTGTGAAAGGTGTCCCTGCCCATGCCAAGTGGTTTGGAACTTGTTCATCTTCAAAGTCCCTTCCAACAAAATCTTTCTATGATTCTGTGATTTTGGGTAATCTCACACTTAGAGACTTCTGTATGTGTAGTTTTTCAGAAGTTTTGCACTAGTCTGGAACCTCAGTATGTACAGGGTTTATCTCCCTATTTTTTTATCCTTCTCTGGAAACTGTGTCTTCCATGCCACATGGACTTTGAGGCAACAATTTCCTTGTCTACAGAAATTTTCAAAGTTTGCTAGCACCATGTGTAGGACTTGAAATTTCAAGAGTTTAAATTTTGTCCTTTAAACTACTAATCCTTTCAAGGTGGACAGACAGAAAAGTTTTGTTTGAGGCCTACAAAGCAACAATGGAGGAGTGTTCTTACTTGGTAGAAGATTGCACTTCAGGTGAGACACTCAGTCTGCTGGTGGTTTACAGGATGCCATGGCATAGAAACCAGGTTATTTCAAGGATGAAAGTTTGAAGAGACATTGTACTTAAGTGACAGTATTAAATAGACAGTCAATTGCAGAAAATCAGGCATTGCACTGAAGTGTATTTCAAGTCTACTGAATGAAAATCATTGCATCTGTAAATTTTAAAATGTCTGTTTTTAAGACTTTACAGGCTTTTACTTTGGGGTTTTTTTGTGTAAGTGATTCTTTCAGAAAAGATATGCAAACACTGGTGTGGAGAAGTGAGCAGAATCTGACTTCTATTGTTGTTACTGTCCTTATTTTGACAACCTATTAGTAGACTCTGAGTAGTCCATGAAATGTGTCTTTCAGTGATTTGGAGGTTGCAGGAGGTAATGAAATGTGAAAGAAGTTGTCCATGACAAACAAGAAGGTTGTGTGCCTGTGATGAAAACAAAGAAAGGCTTCCGGTTATCCAAGGCACACTGGTTTGATTGGGCACATATAGCAGCATACTCCTTCATTGCAAGGATCAAAAACCAGGCACAGACATAGGTTACAGAGCACAGAATGTATATTCTTTACACAGGTTGGTACAACTCTTGAAACTTGTCCACTGCTTTATATTGTTGCCATGTTAATGTACTAGTCCAAAGGAGTTCTTCTGGGAAAAGATATAGGAGAATATCTGTCAGATGAGGAAGCTGTCAAAATAATGACTCCATGGGCTGTCTTATAAAGGCTAAGTCTAAATTTCAAAGCAGGTGCCCTCTGTGTTCTGCCTATCTTGTGTGAGTAGGATGTGGACATGCTCTTTTGTATTTCTTGATTCACTGATTATTTAAAACTGTTGTTGTTACATTTCCAAGCCTTAAACTATATGTTATGTGAAAAAGTTTAATCTGTCTTTATTTAATTTGGGTCCACACATCAATCCATACCCATTGAAGCTCTCCTTCATCAATGCCAATATGAAATACCATTGGCACATTTTTTTAACAAGAGTTAAAATTTGTTGTCACACTTACTGAAAGAACACATCAGTACGCTGTTTTGCCTGAAAAATGGCTCATTTCAAATGCCTAAAAAGCATTTTCCTTCTTTTGTCATACTATTTTATTTTCTTTTCCATTTTGGATCACTCTGTTTTGGTGCCCACCATGTGAGAACATTCTATTACTCCCTGGCTTCTTTCTGAAGTCTTGCAACCAGGTTTCTTCCCAGAAAAGGGAAGAATCAGCTATAAAAACATATGAATATCAAGTAGCTAGGCAGCCTTAACATTTTGGTGTGTTACAAAAGGATTCGTGAGTTGCATTTTTTAAATGCATCAGGTCGTTGAAGAGTTTGCATAAAGTTCGGAAGAGAGGTAGCTCTTGCTGCAGTCTACCTCAATACGTCTTGTGGCAGAGACATATTTGCCTTGACAAATCTGCCTTATTCTCTGTTGGCAAACTAATATAATGCTAAAAGTTGTTGTGTAACAGAGCACCCTAGGAAAATAAAAACCTGATAAAAGTAGCACTTGTTAATAACCAGCATAAAGTGGCCTCATCACATTGAAATAAAGGGAAAGGGAATTTTCTGTGTAGGACGTGACTGATATATCAAACATGTTTCTGTGTACTGGATTTGTAGTATGCCTTTCTATATCTGGCAATACTAATATCAGAAGGGACAGTTGTGATATAAAACAATGTAAATAAGTCCTGTTTCTATGCCTTGTGTATTTCCCATGTAAACTGAATGTAAATTCACCTCAAATTCTGACATCCTGAGACCATCCATATGCCTGACGACAATACTGTGTGCAAGTAAGGATGAGCAGGACTTCAAACAGGGGATTTCTAAGACTTGCTAAGTACAGAGAGTAAGTGAAAGACCGTATGGAACAGGAAAGGTAATGTCTGAGTAATGAATCAAATATAGTATTAGTGATTCTTTGCAATGTTGAAAAAGAAGTAAGAAATTAGAGCAATCAAAAAATAAATGGAAGGTTTAACCAAAGTAAAAAGGAACGAGGTGTGTAGGTAAGGCCAATATGTTGAGTAAAGAGAAGCTGTAGAAATGCACAAACTAAATTATACCAAATTATACTTTGAAAAGGTTAAGTCACAGTGAAATATTTTCTCAGTAATAGTTTGTTCAGTGCAGCCTATCTTAGGTTTCAAAAAAGAGGAACTGAATCACTGTCTTGCTGTCCTACTGCAAGAATCCAGTCCCTTTTCTGGGTGATCCTTATTAATTGATTTGTTTTATTCTTAAAAACTGACAAAAAAAAAGGAATTTTGATGTTTTTATAGATTACATCAGAAAAGCAGCGGATTTTTTTTCCCCATTACATATAATAAGATATGCCAAAATGCTCACAGATATTTGGAGTTCTTTTCTGTAGTTAGTCCTCTTTCAAGATATTCCTGAAATCGTAAAAACTTTAGAAATTCTTTGGAAAAGAACCAAGATCAGGTGAATTGGAATGGTGTTTTCTTACTAAGATTTGATATTTATTTATTCATTCCATTAAAATGACACCTCACAGTTTATTAATTTTCAGTGTGTGTGTATTTCGTTATACCTCAAAGGCCTAACTTGATACATAGTAATGGGACATGACTGACACTATTGGTTCCTGTTACCGTGAAAACGAGACTACTTCAGATGAGGGAGCTTTGTTTAAACAGCCTAGAACCAGTTCCAGTTTGTGTTGCCTTCTTAGCCGCCTTTGGCAAATAGCAGATTTCAGATATTAATCTTTGCAAATGAATGCAAACCAAAAATAATATATTTTAAATGTAACATAAGTCATGATTGGTGACTTTAAAATTTATAAATGAGAACATCAAAAAATTGCAAATGTTTCTGAGGCCAGTAGATTTAGGTCAAATGCAACTATCATACAAATTATCCAATTAATTACCCATGTCTACTGTCATATCTACTAAGACAGATGTTTGAGTGACAAAGAGGAGTTAAAACCGTGAACTTCAAATGAAGTAACAGTTTTACATAGTCAATCTCGTTTAGTTACCAAGTGACATTCTAACAGTGTTTTACTGAAGGTGATACAGTGATTTTGTTTTCAAAAAATATTAATTTACCTGTACCCAGTAATGTTAAATTGTACTTGAAAGTTATGTAATCTGTAAATAAGCTGAACTTCTGGATTTACTATAGTCATATATCCAAAATATAGTCATATATCCATGTAGTCATATATGCCTGTTCTGTGATGATTGTGTACTTGCTAGAAAAACTAAAAATATTTACAGAATATTTTTCATCAGACAAAAAAAAAAAACAAGCAAAAACCCAGTGACTTTGTGAGCATTGTAAAGAGACTTATCAACTAGTGGACTTCATGTAGTAACACTGTTTCTTGGGCATAATTTGGCATCATTGAAAATTAAAAGGAACTGAAACAAACAAAAAACCCCCACTCCTAGGGTCTATTAAAATTTTTAAGATTACAGATATCATATACTTCTGTAACTTTGATTGAAACTCTTTCTTTTGATAAGTGTGGTAGGGATTTTCATTCCTACTGTCTGTGCAATTTTCTCATCAGCTTCCCAGAGGTCGACTTCACCTAATACACCACTTTGGCTTTGAACAGCATTAAAGGGGCAAATAGCTCCTGAAAATCTTTTCCAGTTTGTATTTCTGTGCTTATATATTCAAACTGTGCTCATTTAGATTTTTATGTTCCTTACACCTCTGGGTATCCTGGAGAAGGATCCATCTTCACATTGCAATGCAGCCTTTATCTCTTGGGCAATCTACAGACTGAACATTGAATTAAAAAGTGAGTATCTAGAGGGTTTATTTTCTGCATTGCTTTCATTTATGGAATATCACATACATCCTGACACATAGCTAAATTTAGTTATCTCAGCAGAGATGAATGACTTCCTCAGTGTTATAAGAAATGCAACAAGCTGAAAAACACATTTTCTCTCTGTGTCCTTTAAGTGCTTTTATGACCAAACCTCTCTTTGTTAGAATAAGAGAACATTTAGTGCAATTTTGTGGTGAAACAAAGCTGTAGGGGAATTTTTCATCTTTCTTAGCACCTTACTGTGACTAAATTACAGTCTGTTACCTCAGATGGGGGATAGGGGAGAGAGCAAATCCATCAAATGGAGGGCAATGTTCCTCCTGTGGAAATATACAACCTAAATAAATGTGATATAATCTTTTTCAGAATTTTCTGTATGAGAATGATGGAATGCTGAAATAACTGAAGACCTATTCTGAAAAATTTGAAGCAGGTCAATGTTTGTAATATATAGGCCCTTTTAGGTTTTGTCTAACAGAAAGTCAATGCTATAGTTATGGTCCTGTTTCTATCATTCAAAAGTAGCCTTTTAGAAAATCTATATTTCATTGCTAGTTATTAACAATTTATATAATAATATTTTTTTCCTATTAAACATGTTAAAACTTACTTCCTATTAAAGGAAAAATAACCTATTGAAAATGTTTGCATTTTTAAAATGTGTCATATTTTAAATAAGCTTTTAATTATAATTTTTAAAGTTTTGGGGGTTTTAATACATTATGCAATATTCTGTTGTGAAAAATCTGTCATTGTTTCAACCTAGCCATCAGCTAATTATTACAGAGCCTCTTACTCTGCCTACTCTCACCCTGGTGGGGAGGAAAATATTAGGAAAAAAGTAAATCTCATGAGAAGAGATAAAACCAGTTTAATAATTAAAACTTCATAACATATAATAACAACAACAATAATAATGAAAATAATATTCAAAATAATAACAACAACAATAGCAATAAAAGTAACACAAATTCTAATGAAGTGGGGAGAGAGAAAGAGAGGAAGAGATATAAAGCATAAAGAAATAAGAAATTCACAGTACAATTGCTCACTTCCCCACTGATCAATGCCCAGCCCATCCCCAAGCAGAAATCAGCAGGTTCTGGCCAACTCTCCCCAGTTCATGTACTGGGCATGACGTTTTATGATATGGAATATCCCTTTGGCCGGTTCAGCTCAGCTGCCCTGGCCATGCTCCCTCCCAGCTTTTTGTGCTCCTGCTCACTGGCTGAGCCTGAGGCACCGAGAAGTCCTTGAATTAGGGCAAGGAGTACTCAGCAACAACTGAAACAGTGTGGTATTAACATTGCTTTCATAGTAAATCCAAAACACAGCACTGCATCAGCTGCTAGGAGGAAAATTAACTCTATCCCAGCGGAAACCAAGACAAAATGTTTTCAAAACAATAGCAGATGTTCATTGAAGCTTGCTGGCTAGTTCATATCTCTTCTACATGATTAGAGTTCACTAAAACAAGAATGTTGTTGGTCATAGAACCTTAATCATCCCATTTGTAGCTCAAGCATATGTGAACCAGGTTTTTCTCTCAAAATCAGCTTAATGTAGGTGATTTAGGCTTTCTAGAGAGCTCCATAACTTCCATTATGCAACTTTTCCTAACTCAAAAAAAAAAAAAATTAAAGGAAGATAATTGTCTTGGGAGAAGGAAAAGTAAACCTACAAACCTGTTCATAAAGCCTAAACTAGGAGTACAATGCAAAAAGAGGCTGACAATATACTCTTTTATAATCACTTAAATTTGTTTTGTCCAAAGAGAACCTCTGTGAACTGGCTGGTGAAATATATAATCTTCATATAATCTGCAATTTCATGCAGTACTAAGCAGAGGCTAATGCTTCTTGCTGAGAGACAAACTGTAGCAGTTAGAAGTGTAGAGCCTGGAATGGCTTGTTTATACACCTAGGCAGAAATGTTTGTTGAAATTGTTTCAGAATTTAGGGTTTTTCTGGCCCTGCAATTTGTGAAACACTCAGGAAAGATCAAGAACCAAGTTATACTACATTTCTCAGATCCCTTGTAACCATGCTTTGAATTAAATTACAAAAGAATGAAAACAGTAAAGGAAATAACGAATATACTTACAACTGAAGGTTATCAACAGTAATATAGTCAAAAGTTAACAAGAGTCTAATGGATGTTTCTAAATTATTATTTTCAAATAAATTGCTTACAATAAACCCTCTTGCAGTCAGTGTTTACGGGTTGCATTTACACTGGTCTATTCAGAGCAATTTGTATACCATAATATGTGAGTTTCTGTAGTTTGTACAGAATACAGAATGAGTTCTAGCCAAGCTGCATTCCAACAATACTGTATTTAATAGCTTTGTTCATTATTCTAGTTTGACATTTGTTGCAATGCACTACCTGTCTGAGTTGCAGTTGCTTTATCATTCAGCCTGCAATCTTTAGGGAGGAATCAAGCATCTTGAAATGTGTTCAGTAACATGTATTACAGCAAGACATTTACAACTTTCTGTTTCATTAGAAGCTATTCAAGCAGCAGAACCCTTTACCCAACCAGAGAAGAGTGCTCATGTCACTAACAAGTACAGAAGTTAAGCTAACCATTTAATTCCTCAAAATGCTTTCTTTTTGATTTCTGTACAAAAATTGTTTAAAGCAAAAATCCTCAGCAACTTTGTGCTGCTGGCTTATGGTGCTAATGCCATAATGCATGTATGCTAGGCATGTAGACACTGCATGCTTAATATTAAACCATCTCTTTAGAAAAAAATACTAACCAAATGCCTCACTCACTTCTATACACATCTAGAAATGATAAAACAAAATGGCTTGGAAGCTGTGTAGGGAAAAAGATGCACAGATACTTGGTCTTCTAATCCTTACCTCCTGACATCTACAGTAATCTGAAGAACTGGTAATAAAAATAATTTCTATACTGTTTCCATTGTGAATTTTTTATTTGGATAAATATCAGGAAAATAATATAAATGGGCAGCTCTAAAAATAAAACAACAGTCACATCAATTAAATAATAACACTTGTAGATCTTTTGGCAGCATCCAAGAGCAAATTAAAAGAGTGGAATAAAAAGAAGTAAAAATATTTTCTGAGAAATTACATACATATCGAACATAATGTGTTAAGAGAAGGGTAATTAGTATCAAGTGCAGAAAATACAGCTAAAGGAATTGAGCTGAACTTTAGTCAACAGCAGTCTTCAAGATTGTTATTTATGGATTTTATTGCTCATCTAGGTGTAGGGCCTGTGAGACGAGTGGCAGAATAAGTGAAAAATGTGTAGATTTAGAGAAGATAGATTTATAGTAACTTAATTTGGAGAGGAAAGAAAGGAGAGAAATTTCTGCAACAATAAGTGTCTGTACATTGTCAGTTCTGTAAAATTATTTTCATTGTGAGGTCTATAAAATAATATTCAGAAAATAATTTAGTTTGAACTGAGGATCAGGAACAGCAGACTGAAAGCTGAACTGCACCCTTACTCTGTCCGGATTGCAAAGGAGAGTAGATAGATGCCAAAAAGCAATTTGTCTTCCTTATGTTCTGTTTCAGGACTAATGTGAAAGTGCAAGTGATGTGGATTTTTCCAAGAGAAAACTGATGAAAATATTTTAGGCATGCTACATGTATTTAAACTTTCACTAAGTAAAATGAGCAGTTTATGGGGATTAGCATTCTTTTTACTAGGAGTTTTCAATTTTCCTGCAGCTGAAACTTACCCAAAAAATAACTTCACCATTTTTCTTGCATTTTTTGTGACTGTAGAAAGTCACCGCTCTTGAAGGCAGGAGTGAACTCTAACTGTAAGAATCAACAAATCTTTTCAACAAGTTAATACATGAAAACTAGGTAAAAATAGCACTGGCAATGATTAAGTGCATCAATATCAATTTTGTTTGCTGATGCATTAAGCTGAAATGCATTACATAAAAGGTTAAATTCTGAATATTCAATATCTCTTCACTGCCTCCTGAAGTGAAAATAAGAAAATGAATCTTATGCATTTTGCTGGCATAGATTAATACTGACAATAATGAAAACATGGAAAGAAATTGAACTGTGTTACCTGCAGAAATTTTTTCAGTCAGCGAAGTGACTCACTTTTATGCCTTCTTTGACCAATTACACAACACTAAGAAGATGCTAAAAGGGACAAAGCATCAAAGGATAACCAAACTCATATGGAGGACTACAGTTTGCTTCTAATGGAATTTTCTGCTTGGAACTTGGAGGTACATGGTGCATGCATAACGACTACACAATGAATGAATTTGGTAGATTTATTCAGTGTATTTTATTTTGGTGTCAATGTCTATATGCAAATGCATAGGGGAGAGCAGACAGACCTTCAATAAAGACTTGGATCTAAAATTCTAGTTCACACAGCCATCCAGCCCCCCTCTAGACAAAATGCAGGAGCAGGGACAGTCTGTTAGCCATCCAGTTTTTTTGACTTGTGTCTGGACAAATACAAATAGAGCAATGTAATAAAATCTAAACAAAACAAAAACCCAAAGACAGATTTTCTGACATGGAATATGAATGTTTTTAAACAGTAAAAGTACAATTGATATTCAAGTGAGAAAAAGAGGATATATACAAGCATAGATCGTGCTAGAAGAAAGAATCAGACCACATAAATAATAGCAGTACTGTTCATTTCTGTGTGAACATAGCTTCAACTGTGCTTTTCATC
>VWYP01020121.1:114883-141048 GCA_013400435.1 Pycnonotus jocosus | reverse complement strand
GCTCCACGACAACCCGGCGCTGCAGGAAGCGCTGCGGGACGCCACGTCCCTCCGTTGCATCTATATCCTGGACCCGTGGTTCGCCGCCTCCTCCGCCGTGGGCATCAACCGCTGGCGGTGAGTGGCACCGGCCTGCGGGCCGCGGGCGGGACCGCGCGGGACGAGGAGGCTCCCGCGGCACCGGGGCGCTCTGGGCGCGGTGTGGGCCGTGTCGCTGAGGCCGCAGCAGCGCACGATTCCGTGTCGGGCCTACTTACTGCTCCTCCCGCAGGAGAGCGGCTGTGCCTTGTCCGCTTGGCCTCGGCGTGGTTTTCTCAGTCCGACTGTGTGGGAGGATGCATTCAACTTTATGTAATGTCATTAGACTTTTTCAGTGGGGCGAGTGTATGAGAGCGGCAACCGATGGGCATTTAGCTTTGGGAAACCCTTTTCCCAGAATTTAGAGACGAGGGCAAAGAATCCTCAGCTTCGTGGCTGCACCACGCCTCCCCTCTGCCCTTGGGCTGCCGGGCGCGCGTAGGCATGTGCGCACGCAGCCCCGTTCCTCCCATCACTCAGATTTTTTGCAGAAATACACATCGGCTGCTGCTAAGAAACTAGAAATTAATCTGTATGGGCTTTTCCTCATCTCTGCAAATGGCAGAATGTATACCGTGAGTCATGTCTGTGCAAAGATCAAGACCTCATGTACCTGTAGCCAGTAACATTACATAATGCTATTGTGTCAGGTCTCAGCAACCTAAACATTTGGAACCTCAATCCAGATAGGGATTCTCCTGGTCAAGACTTGCAAACAAGTGAAACAGATCTCCCACTACCCCCTCAGAGGAAGTCGACAGACAACCAGCTAGCTAAAGATGCTTTGAGAGCTCTTGGAAATGTCACGTGGCTGTGCACTAGGGAAACTGCAGTTGTAATTGATTGCCTCTGCTGTGCAGCTTAGCTTCATCTCAAGGAATGGGATTGTATGGGTCATATCTATGTGTTTCTAGAATCTCACAGCAGAGGATGGCTTAAAAATTGTAAATGTGCAGAAATTACCCCAGTGTAGTCATGCAAAGTACAGAAAATTGTGATTTCTGTTATAGGAGTCTGAACTGATCTTTCCATAGACCAGACTTACTACAGGCAGCAGCAGACAGAAATGCCTTTCACGTGCTGCTGTTGTTGCTGGCTGTCCTCATTTGGAAGAACCAAAGTGGTGCCACAACAGATTAATTCCTGATCTTATTAATCCTTGTTTGTTTCCACCAACATTGCAAAGGGAGGGAAACAGTTAGGAGTCTTCTTCTTTATGGAATATATGAGCAAGCAAAGTTTTTAAAAATAATGTTTTCTTGGAGCTGTGTAATTACTGCAGAAATGAGCACCACTGGCTGTTAGGCAAAAAACACATTATCAAGTTATTTATGTTGGCCAAAGTTCCATTCATTCCCATACAGCCTTGGCTGTATTTTGGTAATTTTTTAATCCAAATATATGTATTGAGTTCTGTTCTTTAAAGGCAAATGCTGATGTTTTACCTAGTTGTCACAAATTTATCATGTTGAAAATCCCTTGTAGTTTAATTGCACAGCATGTGTGAGCCATATAGGACTAATGCTTGTTAAAATTTTTACAGCACCTGGGACAGTTGATACTTGTACTTAATAAATGGAAAGTGGGCTGGGGCTCAGGGAGTGGTTTGTTTAGGTTACCTGGACCTGGTTCAGGGTGTTCTCCTTTGTGATAGAGTGCTCTCCTTTCTATGAACCCTGCACCCTTTTCTCCCTCCAGAAGTGCAGAGCGAACTTGTTCTGTCTGGAAGCTCTCAGTTCACGTTATGGACAGTGCAGCTGAGGAGAGAGAGGTTACCACTTTGCAGTGCAGTTGTAGCTTGGCTTTCCTTAGCTGTGGGTGGTCTTTAGGGAGCTGAGGCTGATACTTGCATCTGACAGATCACACTGCAGAGTGGGCATGGAGGATGGAGGGAAAGGTAAGGGTTGGCAGGCTCATTTACAAAGGGTTGTGTGTTTACCGGCAGTGCCAGGTGCTGAGGAGACAGTAAAGTTTTAAAGCTGGTGTCTTTTGCAGAGTTAAACACAAGAAAGTGAAGTTACTATGTAGATGGGGTGATGTGTGACTGGGAAAGCAAATATTATACATTTGGTGTTTTATAGCTCAGTGGGGGATCAGAAAGACATGCCATTAAATGCAGAAAGCACTTACATGGCTTTTAGAGTTTTGGGGTGAGAGGGAATAGATGAATATCTTGGTATGCTCTCATCTCTATGCCTTCATGGTGCAAAGTGAATTGCAGTTCTCTTTGCAGTTATTCAAAGTACAGATGATTCTTGCCTTGGGAAATCTTGGTGCTCAGTCTTGTGCTACTGATGAGCTAGGAGAACACATTTCTCTGCTGTGACATGGTGTATTTGTAACTAGAACTGTAAAACCTGCACAATTCTTGCAATAGTTCATTACTTTCCTTGGAGTAATGTATCAAAAATTTTCTACTGCATATGCAAAATTCCTTCCTGCCCCAAAACCTGTGAAAAAATGTACAGTAGGGAATTACATGATTTATGCTTTTCTCCATGTAATGTGGAGAGAAGAGTTGACAAGGGTGTTCTCCCACCTCTGAGGGAGAACATGGGAAGTGGGTTGCAGTAAGAAGAAAATCCTGGAAACCTCTTGGATCTGGACAAGAACAAATTGCATATGAGTGAATGGGAGCTGGCTGATGCTGCAATCTCAAAAGTTGTTAGACAGACCAGAGATAAATATGAATTCTTGTTTTCTGGTTCTTGTCCAAACTTCCAGTTTGATTTTCTGATGCAGGTTTGCTGGAGTTCTGTGCAAATTCTCATTTGCCTTTTAGCTGTAACCCATCTGACTGACACTCATTGCTATTGTTTCTTCTCTGCAGATTTCTTCTCCAGTCTCTGGAAGATCTGGATAACAGTTTAAGGAAACTGAACTCTCGCTTATTTGTCGTGCGAGGGCAGCCAACAGATGTCTTCCCAAGACTCTTTAAAGTAAGAGAATATTTTTTTGGAGCAAAATGCAGAAAAATTGATTACCTGGTGCTAAACTTGCTTTCACTCCCTGATGATTGGTGATTCTATTGGCATCTCTTTAGCTGTAACTAGTTCTTCACTATAAGAAAGTTCCTGCCTTAACTACAGGTAACTAATGACTTTATATAAGGGCCAGCTTGGGAGCCAGATCCACACCTGAACTCAGACTTGCAAGGAAATGTATTTGTAGGGTGTAGCCTAGTATTACGGTGCTCAGGCTTCTCTTTTTGGATGGTGGTCTTGAACTTTGTTTCTCTAAGTCACCTCTCATGGGGCTGCTCTGTGACACACAGACCCTCCTTTGTTGAGAGCTTCTTCCCTAGTGGCTATTTGCTTACTGCAGTTTTTACTTAGGAAGACTACTGTGTCCACAGACCTTTACAGACAACAGAAGAAAGTACACTGATCTGTATGTGAATTGCAAATAGGATTTTGTGTCAAAATTTCAAAATTCAGGAGCTTCTGTGTTAGCTGACCTTCCTTTTCTTTTTCTGTTCAAGAAACTGAGATGACAGTTTAGTGATCTCAGCAGCAGGATGGATATAGTTTGGCTCCAAGCAGGCTGTTGATGTACTGTTTAGGATGTGGAATATGCAGTTATCTTGGTGATCAATAATGGGTTAGTGGGGTACATTTCTAAAGTGATCTGTCAGTGCTGCAGATGTCAGGGCTTATAAGAGCATCTCCTTGAATATCAGGGGTTCTCATACAGTATCATTCTTCTCCATCCTGCTCTAAGATTGTATTTCCCAATGTCTTTGAACCTTTTTGACAATGTTTTTGATAGTGTTACAAAACTAAATGAAACTAACATGGCTCCCAATAGTCCTATGAGATGGGGGTGTCATGAGGCCTGTGCCTTATACATGGTTGACAGAAGTAGTGTCCCCCAAATCCTACTATAGACCAGCTGCCAAGAAGGAGAGGTAAACTTAAATCTGTACCCTCCTCCTGTAAGTGCTTCTGATGTCTATTTTCTGCAGGAGGGCTGTTAGTACTGGGGAGAAGAACTGGACTGTGCAGATGAGAAGGGGATAACTGATACTTATTTTGGCTTCTGCATCTTAACACATGACACAAACTATGTGCTGCTTTTAGCCTTTTCAGAGTCTGGATTATTTTGATCTTTTGATCTGCAAATAAGTTCCAACTGATAGTAGTTCATGCTCTCTTTAGTTTAGAGTATTCACAGGATAATTAAAACTTTATCAGAGAAAAATGCCCACTTTGGTTAAAGAAAAAAAAAAGTTGGCAGAGTCTGAAGTTTGGAGAGATTGGTTGTGTAATCAGCCAGAACTGCATTTTGCTGCAGTCTGTTTTGTCTGGGTAGGTGATTTGATGAATATCTCAGATGTGCTGTAACAGAGCTGAAAAAATAGAAGGAAGTTTATGCTATTACATGGTAAATATATGGCTTTGGTAGGGATTGAGGCCTCTCCAGAGCTGCTACACTGAACACTGAATTAGCAGCAGCTCGTGCCTCACTGTCAGCTTTTGTGGAGAGGAGATGTCACATTTGCTACTGTAATACTTGGACCTAATGTAATTTCTGCTCTCACTGCCAGTAGCTGAGCTATGCAGTCACTGCAAGGGGACTACTGTGCATGGATACCATGACAAGTGTACTTGTTAGCAATGTGTTAACCTTTGCAGAAGTTTCTTGTCTCACTTCTTCTGAATAAATGTCTGTAGTTTTACCTCTTCTATAAAAGTGCACTGTTTGTTCACTGAAGTGTTCTCACAATCCTTCTGGTATTTTTTTCCCTACAGTTTTTCTTTGCTCTACGTTAGATACTAAGAGGCAAGTTGTCAGTCCTGACTTTTCTTTTGTATGTCTGCAGCAATTTACTGTCATACAGGTAACAGGTTTTCTGGTTGGTTGTGCTCTGCGTCCTGTGTGCTACTGCATCACACAGAGCAGTGGCCTTCTCAAAACTGTAGGAAATACATGAATTGAAAGTGTCTGATGCTTACCTAAAATCCCTGTAAGCCTTAATGGTTTTTTATTCCTTTCTTTCAAGGTAGTAATGTGTATTATGGATTGAGATCATATCCATCTTTTCCAAGCCTTCCAGTTGATACTGGCTTTCTTATAGAAGAAAGAAAAGTTTAAAATTGTTAAATCATGTAGGAGCAGGGCAGGGCTTGGAATGTGTCTGTCTGACTCCTGCTCTGAGTTATGGATGCTGTCATGTTCTTACTTTGAAAAATAAGTGGAAGATCTCTTTAAGATTTACATTCATTGATGCATAACTGGTTAATTTCTCCATGCTTCTTAAAATTAATTTTAGGGCTGAATCTGCAGGTTTAGAAATGTAGGTGGCTTGTACAGTTGTTTCCTGCTTGTAAATCCCCTTCCCCATCTTTGGCATTATTTTAAATGGTCTTCAGGGAGCTAACCACATTTGTTCTTTGTGATTTGCTTCTGTTTTTGCAGGTAGAAAAGTCTCCTGTATATACAGGGGTGATTTAGACTGTCTTACTAGGAGAATGTGGGTCTTAGTTGTGTGAGGTTTTTTCTAAATATCTGTAGATTTCTGGTTGTGTTTCCTAAACAAATCTGTGGGCTGCTGCTCTGCTTGATGGATGTCTTGGGAGGGTCGCTGTGGAAACCATTAAACCTCTTCTCATAGAATTCATTTTCTGAGGAAGAAAAACTAGGCCATAGACTTTGAGAACAATCTGTGCTCTAGAAAAGCCTAGAAGAGGCTGAGTGCTCTTCCATAAGGCCTATGCCATGTAATTTGTGAGGGATCTGTTAAAGGTATGAAGATCAAAATAAATGCATGGCTTGACTAGGGCGGTTGGAACTAGGTGATCTTTAAGCTTCTTTTCAGCCCCAACCATTCTATAATTCTACAATTCTAAAATAACTCCAAAAAGGCAGGATATTAAATCTGAATTACAGTATCATACTCTACTGTGCACACCAGAAAGGTTCACTCAGTTGCTGTCCTATGTCCTGCAATTTCCTGTTTCTTTCTGTTTGGGTTGGACATTGGTTTCCTCTTGTGTGATGTCTTTAAAGAGACATCAGGAAAAATTTAGAATTTATTGGTTTTTCTTAGTGTCGCCACATAACATGGGGAGCTGAGCAGAACTTCTGTTGAAAGAGTTTTCTGAAATGCTTTTTCTGCAAATGCTGGCAGAGGATGGTAAGGTTACTTCAGGACAGCATGTGCAACAAAACGTGGTATTGGTAGGCTCAGGGAATGAGCTGAAACCTAAGAACAGTAATAGACAAGAACTGAACCTCCTCTGATGTGTTTTAAACCTGACATCTACAAATTTGCATAGCAGATGTGATGTTTGCTAGAGCTAATAAAATTGTTGCTTCTTTGGTTATCTCAAATCCAGATTGCTGTTCCTCACAGCAGCGCTCTCAAAGCTTCCAGAACTTTAAACTGCTTAGGAATTCTGAAATCTTCATTTGTAATTGTGCTGGTTAGAAATAGTCTTCTGTGTGACAGGTGGTGTATTGTTTTTCTTGCAGGAATGGGGAGTCACTCGTCTCACCTTTGAATACGACTCGGAGCCCTTTGGAAAGGAGAGGGATGCAGCTATCGTCAAACTGGCCAAGGAGGCTGGTGTGGAGGTGGTGATAGAGAACTCCCACACCCTCTATGACCTGGACAGGTATGAGGAGAGGAAGGGCAGAGGTGCTGTCTAGGCTAGGCTGGGATTGTCATGTCTGCAGAGACTTCAGTCTCTTCCATTACACTGATCACTGTCATACTGAGTGAGCCTATAAGGATTACTCTGCACACTCCACTTTTGATTAGAACACGTCAAAGTGCTCACAGTGACGTGAACATACAGAATGGTGTTGTCTCAAGCTTATTAAACTCCTCTTTGAGTGTCATTTAATTTGCTCAGCTGTGTCCTATTGATTGCTCTCCTTGAGCATGTCCTCAATGGATAGACTGCTTTTTTTTTGCTTCATTGTAATAAAGGTAGTTGAGCTGTTGTCTCAAACAAGTTATGAAAGCAGGGCTTTGAACCAACAGCTGGAAGAAGTAAAACAAGGTAGATTGGGACAAACTTTCCTTTTTCTAAATCCTGAATGTTTTGTCTTTGTTGTGTGCTTGCTGTGTTTGTTATTTTGATGATGAGTTTCATATATTTAGTTATATGTGTAATTTTTCTGTATGCATGTGATTTTAAATGGTGGTGACAGTCTTTCAGCTAAGACTCTAGGGTATGCTTGACTTCAAAGTCACTACAGTGTTTCAGTACTATTGTTACACATTGCTTGCTTTTTTTGTTTCCTCCGTTTTTCCCCCCTTTTCTTTCTGATGTGACTTGGGCCAGTAATGCTGAATGTAGCTTTTCTCCTATAAATATTTAACATCCATAATTTCCTATGGGAAGGAGCTTTTCAGTTAGGACACACTGTGTGAAAATCTTTGTCTCTGGAGTGAGGAGCATTCTCAAACCTGTCTTGTGAGCAGGTGCTGCTTTCTAATGCTGCATTAGAAGACCATGTTCATTACCAATGTTTATTACATCCTCACCCCTCCAATGTCAATGGCCATCACATTCTTCTTCATGTCACCTATGTCTTTTCCAAAGTGGAGAGTTTCAGGTGGAATCTGTTCTAAATCTCCTGTAAGTTTTATCACCTTTCTTTATACTTCTGAGTATTTCTAGATGTAGAGAGCAGTGATGAAAATGACAACTAGTATGCAAAATGTAGAAGCAACGTGGATTTTTAGCATGCTATAATGTGTCTTGTTTTTACCTAACAGTCAGTAGCATTATTTCTGAGTGCTGCAAAACATTAAACTGATGTCTCAGGACTTCCTTCCAGAATGGCCATAGCTGTTTGAGAGGCTGCTACTGTATAAATAAGTTTAGGACTGCATAGCTATGCATATGGAGAAACAACATGACCAACACTGCAATTTCATCTGATATTTTTGGCAGCTGGTTATGTGGTATATAGGGAAATTTTAAAGTTGCCTTTTATCTTTAGCTATCCCAGATAGCTTATTGCGTCAGTAAACTTTATCATCATGTTCTTTCTTGTCCCTTCCCAGATATTTTGTAAAATATATTGAGTAGCAGAAGCCCTAGCTCAGCTCTGTGTAGGACTTCTCTTCCTGTTGGAAAAATAGATTCCTTCTCTAATTCTGTATATCAAAGAATTTTCTGTCAGCATGGACCTTTCCTTTATTGCAAATTATTGTGGTTTCTTAATTTGGTTTTCAGTGAGGGATCTAGTCAGATGGCTTCTCAAAATTCATGTAGTATATATCAGCTAAATCTCCCTTGCCCCAGGCTCAAATGTCTCTAATAGATTTTCAGGCACAACTTCCCTTTTACCAAGGCCAAATCAACCCTCAAGCATATTGCATATATCCATGTATTCACTGTTTCCCATTAGTATTTTCTACCCATCTGCCTAATGCTTATATCAGTCTTCATTTGTCCCTCTGATGCCCCTGAAATGCTTTTGAAATCTGGAGTTGTATTTACTTTCTTTTTTCCCTCGTAGTATTTGGACAGTTTTATATTACATGCAGCAGCTATTAGTTTGTGTATTTCATTACGTCCTTTACTTAATTTCTGTGTGAATATTTGGTGGCTCTGGCAAGCTTTTCAAGCATAGCATTGTTTTGTGGCAATTTTTCCTGGTCTCTCAATCCGTTACAACATCTGATACATTTTCTTAAAAAAACCCAAGAGTCATAACTTCCCTAGATACCTCCATAGTGAATACACCCACAAAAATGTATGCAGGGGGGGTTTTGTGCTGTTACAGTCTCTCCTTTCTTTAATGAGTTGATCACCTCTTTGCCCTATAAATATCTTGAAATGTCTCTAAAGGGAGAGAAATGTTTTTCATTGGGTTTTTTTTACTATTTACACATTTTTAAAAAAGGTTTCTCAAACTTTCATTTAGATTAGGAGGTGCAAGGAAGCTGTGTTTTTTAATTTAACCGAACAAAGTTTGGTGGATTTCTATAATTGTCTTCATTTTTCCAAAAGATTCTGCCTCTGTTGTCCTAGCTGATGCTATTCTTTAATTGTTTTGACTCTTGTGATCTTTCTGAAACACTTTTTCACATCTGTATGGTATTGTTGCTCCTGGAAGGGTGTTTAAATTGATGCATGTTAAAGTCACAATTAGAGCAGGCAAGTGATAACTAGCATTTTCAGATATATCTTAGCACTGTCTAAGACTAAATAATGAATTGACACTCCTTGTGGGTTCTTGATTTCTTGTTTCATGAAGCAGTCATTTGTGGCAGCTAGAAAACTGGATTTTGGCAGGTGATGGGGAGTGATAGATACCCAGTCTGTGTGGATGTACTTGAAGTCTCCAGTTACTCTGACATTTCTTGGTTCTTGACATCTCTGAGATTTATCAGCAGGTGGTAATACAGTTTTAATGCTGTATTTCTCCTGGAACTCCCAGAGTATCTCTCCCTCCAGCTGTGTTACCCAGTCTTCTAACATATGATATGTTGTCCCTCTGCTCAACCTGATGTTTTTTCTGCATAATTAGCAGGTGGTAATAATACCTGGTGGTGGCATCCTGCTTCTCATCTTTCTTTAATCAGGTTTCTGACAAGATTGTCAGTCCAGTTTCAGACAATTTAGACTAATCTTTCACTCCTACATAAATGAATCCAGCACTTCTCTTGTCCCCTGCAGTGTGTTCCTGGTAACCCCTCCACCAGCTCCTTTTAAATATTTGCCAAAAGCCTGTTCACTTAACTGGTGAATTTGACCAGTTTTATCCAGTAGGAAGGTTACAATGTGCCCCTTGTTGGCACTGCCAGCATAGCTGTGCGTTTATCAGAGAATCTTTCACCTCCTCTTCCCCAAAACAAGGAGAGGGGTATAGAAAATGAACATCAGTGCTGGAAAATACTCAGAAGAAAATCTGGGTATTCCCAGTCAAGATTAGCAATGTTCAGATTGTAGAAGTCAAACAGAAGAGATAATCTCTTGGGTATCAGCTTAGCCTGCTCATAAGCCTTTACTTGACAATTATTCTGTCTGACAACTTCCAGATGACAGGTTGTTTTGTCTCTTCCCTGGGTCCGCCTGCTTTCTCCTCCTTGGGATCTAAATCCTGTGTAGTGTGTTTACTGATGGTCAGCACTGTGGTTTCTGCAATCCCGGGCAGGCTGAGTTGTTCAGCGGGGAGTGGTTTAGGTCAGAAAAGAGCACTGTGATCCTCTGTCTTTGTAGCATACATCAGGATCAGCTTTTCCTCAAATACTCTAGCCTAAGGCCGAAATGACAGTAGAGTGTGTTCTCATAGGAGCACGTACTGACTTAAAGGAACCAAGCAAGGGGAAGTGTGCCCGCCTTGGTGCTTCTGCTGTTCAGTACACCATGCCAAAAAGGTGGATTATTTCTAAGAAGGTTCACTCAAACTTCTGCCTGACACATCTTGCTGTCCTCTCCTGTCTTGCACTGTGCTCTGGTGTCAGATGTTTTCCCCCGCTGCAGATACCCAGCCTGTCAACAAGTCACTTTTTCCATCTCTCATCTTCCCAGTATATGTTTCTGCAGAAGGTGAATTGTTCTTTGTTGAGCATCTGTGGGATGGACAGATCAGTTGGTTATCTCTCCATCTCCTCTCTGAATCTGTAGAAATACCCCTTGTTCTACATACGCAGAGCCCTCCATGAGCTCTCTGGAGCGAGGATTTGGACCAGAGCAATTGCATAAGCTGGCGAGGCCAACAGAACAGTCAGCGTGAATTGATACCAGGGTGCGTTGGGCAGCCTGCGTGCCGAGTGCTGGCAGCCAACTCTTCCTCCCACAAGGAAGCACGGGAGCACATTCAGTCCCTTGCCAGAACCCAGCCTTGTCATTTGCAAGCAAGCTGAGGTGTCAGGTATTTGAGGCCAGCAGCTTTCCTAAGCTCATTAGCCATCCTGCAGCGGCACTGCTGTGGAGATGATTCAGAAGCTGACACCTGTGAGGGCGTGCATTTGCGTCTGCAGACACTCTGCTGTCACAGATGACTGACTGTAGGATACCTTATAATCATAGCAGTGCTACAATTTTTTAGTGAGGTTTGGGTTGCCTGCTTTCCTGAGGTGAGGTATGACTTATGGTGAAACAGACCTTCATAACTTCTGGCATCAAGGTCCTACTGTCAGATAGGGCTGGGCAGCATATTGCTAGTTTGGTAGAACAGCCAGTTTTGAGTGTGCTCACTAATGTTGGATTCTGTGTGGTGAACACAGTGATTCTCTGTTCCATGTCAAGAAAACTAGAAAAACTGCCACGTGTGGCAAATTGGGCTGGGGGAGATGGATGAAGCAGGGGTATTAAATCCTGGGTAGGGGCCCTTTTTTTGTAATTGAAAGTCCTGTGAAAGTGTATGGCCTGGATTAGAAGGTCAGTATGAGGAAGGAAAGGACTCCTGCTTGGGGAGCTTCCTGTACAATTTTTTGTACAGAAGGCTGAACAGTACTACAATACCCAGTAAGTGTAGTATAATATCCCATATTGTGCAATACCTGATATTCAGTATTTCTTTTCCTGGCAGTGTTGTGAATGGCCCAGATTTAGTGCATAATGCCAGTGTCAGGTGCTGTAAAATGTGCAACTTGTCCTAGTCCTATCTTAAAATATTTGTGTCCCAGATCCAATAACTCTTTAGGAATTCAGGAGCTATACTAGGTAGCTTCACTCATGTTCACATCCTTGAGGATTTCAGGTACACACACTAGCATCCATCTGCTAGTCACAGTGATTTGCTCCAAGTAGCTAGCTGTCCACAGAAGTTTTAGCTGTGGATCTTGTACAGTGGTGTGGATTCTGGACTGAACAGCAGCTTTAGCAGGATTGAAAAAAGAGGCAGTGTGGAAGAAGTAGCTTCCTTGCCCCCATCCCAAGCACCTCAGGGCAAACATGGTGCAGCTTTGTCACGTTTTGTCTTCCAAGCTCTGAATTCCTGTGGAAAGAAATGAGCCTCTCTAGAGTGCTGTAACTGGAAATGCCTCACTTCTCATCCAGTGGAAACACTGATTTTCTGGGGATCTTTGGCTGGTCTTGTTTGGGGACTCACAAAGCAGCCACAGAGGAGAGTGCGGTGGGTAGTATTCATGAGTTCTGTCACTTCTTGTAATCTCTGGGGTGGAACATGGAGACAGGCAGTGAAAAAGTGTATGCAGGAAAGCAGAGGAGATGCGTTCTGGTGTGGTGATGCAGGATAAGAACGTGTTGACTGTAAGGCAAATGGAAATGCATGTCTCTGTATGTCTGTGTCAGAGTCCTGTGCCTGTACCGTGGCCATGCTTATAGCCTGGCACTAAAGATGTGCAGTATTTTGCACTCTGTGCACATCCCAATGGTCCTCCCTCCATCCCTCCCTGTCCTGTTCTGTTCGTTATTTAAAAGCAGAAAACCGGGAGGAAACTGCAGGAGACTTTATTTTAATCTGTGCAACCGTGGTGCCCGTGTGGAAGGCTCCGCTTGCCTCGGTCGGGGCGTGTGGGAGAGCTGGCTCCCGGCCGGGGCCGCTCCCGGTGCTGCGGGGCAGCCGGGTCAGCGCGGAGCACACGTGCGGGAGCGCCCGGCGCTGGCGTGTCGCTCCGCCCCGCCACACGTGCGGCCCCGGGGGAAGGGGCGGCACATGGCCCGCCGGAATACTCGGCTTTAAGCCCGGCCCCTTGCATAAGCTGTTGATTGTAATGGGTGGGGAAGGCTGCTGTGCTGCAGCTCCTGTGCGAGCTGTGGGGATGCCTGCCTCCGTTTTATGTAATGCTGGCGATCCCTGTGCTGTCGGCTTTGCTGTTAACTCCTTCCACTCCTGCCCGAGAGGGGTTAAAAATGGTAGGGGGCTTCTCAAAGCTCTGTCCCAGGAAAAATAAGACTGCATGGCCCCAGCAGGCTGCGGATGCTTGGTGAAGTAGAAGAATGAGGAACCTTGACTGTCCTTTTCCATAGTGTGATCTGACACAGGTCAATACCATGAGACAGAGTTGCTCATGACATTATGGCATGGAAGAGGATAGTGATCTCTCTAATCACAGGGAGAGAGGAATGATGCAAATTGGGATTTGTCTCATCCAAGATAGGTGGAGGAGGGGTCACTAACAGGCTGAGTCTTCTGTATCAGACAAGAAGGAAGTAAGGTCAGAATCAGGTTAGGATATCACAAGGTGTCAGGGGAACAGATGCGTGTCTAGGATTTGGCACTTTGTGGAGACAGGGAGCAATCAGATAAAGATTTCATACAGGGGTCTGATGAGGAGCTCTGGGAGAGAGATGTGATGCTCAGCTTGATTCATCTGGAGCTGTTTGGGGTTGTTTTTTTTTCCTATGGAGATGAGGAAATATGTGATGTTTTGTCTTCTGATGTATTTTAGGATTTTGTTTGTTTCGTTTTAATATCCCTTTGAGGGATGCACAAGTGAAATGTAGGTCTATAAGGATTTCTGTATCCAGAGTGAAAGACTATCCTGAGCAGATATAGCAGGGTCCAGTTTGGATGTCATTCTTTGTTGTCTTCTGTGGTAGTGAGGCTGTGTCGTTTCACCTTGTTTATTTTATCTCCAGAATAATTGAGCTGAATGGCCACAAGCCACCCCTCACCTACAAGCGCTTCCAGGCCATCATTAGCCGTATGGAGCTCCCAAAGAAGCCAGTGAGCACTGTAATAAGTCAGCAGATGGAAACATGTAAAGTGGACATCCAGGAAAACCATGACGATGTCTATGGGGTCCCATCCTTGGAAGAGCTGGGTATGTGTCAAGAGTGAAGGCAAGGACTACTGCCAGCTGAAACAGGATCTAGTGGAACTGTTTCCAGTGGCTGGCACATGTTCTCACCTGACATGGGCTGCCTCTAGCCATAGACTGGCCTAGTTTTTTCAGCAAGTGCCAGACCTTGTGATAACACACTGGTGTCCCTCATAGTGCTGTTGATGCCCAGCATCCCCTTTAGCATTGCTCTGAAGTGCTCTGCATCTGTCCTTGTGTTCTCTGCTGTACTGAGCATGTAACTGCTGTACTAAGATCTCATGTCCTCACCAGCTGCCTTCCTCCTGCTGCAGTCTCAGGCGCCTTGAGTAACAGAGCTGAAGAGGTAAACTAACTGTACCAGGTTTAGATAATTTCATTCAGTTATTGCCAAGCAGCAGCAATTTGGGAACTTAGCAAGACAAAAGATATTACAAGAATTTCTTTCATTCATCCTGCTGTGCCTTACAGTCCTGTAAGACTTGAAGAAGGAGAATGAATAGCTGAGGCATGAGGAGTGCAAGACCTACATCAGAGAAGTGAATCTAAATGCAAGGGAAGAAGGGACTAATGCAGAATACTGTCTGTGTCTGTGACTGGAGGCACTATACCAGCTTTATAGGCAGTATCTCCTGGTACCTTAAGGCACAGTTTCAACAGTTGTGTAAAAGTGTGGGGCTTCACAACAGGAGTATCCTAAGGGCTGCAGGCCTGTATGGATCTATCTACTTTTTTTGTTGTCTGGCCAAATGTGAGACTGCCTGTAACCTTACACTGCTCTGCTTGCTGCCAGGGGAGGCTTCTCTGTCTGCCCAGAGCAGTGTAGGGAGACTGCATTATTGCTTCCCCCTTTGCAGTGGTTCTTTTGCACTAATCCAGTGCCTTCCCCAGCCTCAGCCAAATAGGAGCCTCACCAGGAACAGCTGGGCTATCTAGTGAGCTGCTGATGTTGATGGCAAGGTGTTTTGTAAGGCAGAGGTGTGGAGCAGATGTTTCATAGCCAGCTGCTCTGGCCTTTGGAGCAGAGCCCTGTGGGTAGTGCTGACACACCAGAGAATGCTGGCTGTGAGCAATGAGGAAAGTCCACCATAAGGCTGCCTGAAGCATTGCAGGGAGAGGCCCTTGAAGTGTAGTGTCATGAGCAGGCTCTCCCCATACCCTGCATGATTTGCCTGCTGTACAAGGATTAGAGCAGCGAGTAAGCCATGTTAGGCAACTGTAGTATGTACTGTCTTGCAGTTGTTGATGCATAATCCCATATCTGTGCCCTTTGTCTAGGCATGGCTTCAAATCTGACAAAGTTCTTTCTCTCAGGTTTTCCTACAGATGGTCTTGCCCCTGCAGTTTGGCAAGGAGGGGAGACAGAAGCTCTGGCACGGCTGGATAAACACTTGGAAAGAAAGGTAACCTGTCATTTAAGTGGTGATTCCTGCAGACTGTGCCTCCAAATGAAAAATGTAGTGTTGCCCATTACCACATTCCCTGCTCTTCTTAGCAGTGGTCATAGCATTCACCTCCGGAAAGGAGTGTATGCTATTGTTGGAGTACTCCTGCGATCTTAGGTTTTGTGTGGAGCAGGGAGCTCATGGGCTTCCTCAGGTCCAAAAATTTAGAGCAGTGTATTATTTATGCTGCTGTTTGAAGCACATTCGACTCTTTTCCATTTTTCTACCTCTTAGCTTCCTTTAGAGGAGTGCAAACTTGAAAATTCTCCTGAACAACTAAGTTGCTCAGTCTCTGCTGCACACTGCACATTACCTCTTTTTATCTTTACCTGAGGTATAAGTGCAAGTACATGCTTGTAACAGAATGCCTTCCCCTAGTGCATCAGCTTCTTAATAGGTTGTCTCACTGGCTGGCATATCTTGAGCCCCTTGTTAAAATAATCAGATTTTTTTCAATGGGACTGGTGTTCTTGATTATAGTGCACAAGGCAAACAATTTCAAAGTAGTGAAAGGTGACCCAGCTGCCAAAGTGTGACTCAATTTTTACCATTTTGTACTTCTTTAATGCTGGGTGGCTTGATGTCAGTTGTGGAAATCAAAGCATAAATACTTGTGCTGAAGAGGGAATAAATTAGCAACATAATGCTCCACAAAAGGGTCTGAATTTCTCCAGTTTTCTTGTTCAGTGTGTGAAATGAGATAGACATACCTGGACATGTGTTAGCTTTTATCCCTAGGAACTCTCAGGGTTGTTAGCTCCTGTACACAAAGCAAATTAATCCTCTTGGGCAAAATAACTGACTGGTTTAAATCCTGGAGCAAAGGTTTTGCATTTCTTGAATGGAGCATGGGGGTTGGGATTGCCTGCTGGAGATCTCTCCCAGCCACGGTTGGAAGTAAATAGAAGAGACTGTGCTGTCAGATGTGAGTGACCTCACCACCTGCACAGAGGCTTGCCTTTAGCAGTGTACCACAAATACAAGGAGGGTTTGGCTCATTTCTCCTGAATCTGTCTAGGCATGGGTTGCAAATTACGAAAGACCAAGGATGAATGCCAATTCATTGCTGGCCAGCCCTACGGGACTCAGTCCCTACCTGCGTTTTGGCTGCTTGTCCTGCCGCTTGTTTTACTATCGTCTCTGGGAGCTGTATAAGAAGGTAAGACAGAAGGTTCACCTGGAGGGCAGGTGGGGTTTGAGCATATATAGCATGATACTGGGTACCAGACAGTGTGCCAGGATTGGTGCAAAAGATACAGTTGCCTCCCTGATGTTTGATTGTTGGGCTGAGCTTGTTGCTGCTACAAGAGGAGGCTTTTGGGTAAGAAAGTAATTCTCCTGTATGTACTTACACAGGCCTTAAATCTGGTGGTACCTTGTTCTTCAGTCTGGACTTCTGTGTTACAAGCCATGTAGAGCATTTTTCTGTTAGTTTTACATTGTTCCAGTCACTTGTCATTGTACTGAGTGAACCTTTGTCAGTGCTCTGACTCTACCATCTGGGCTTTCTGATAAGGGATGATCTGGCATTGAGCTCCTTGATGGCAGTGGTCAGTAGCTGACTTGGGAAATGTGTGTAAATGCATGGGTGCCTCACAGCTCAGCTTCACGAAGCCAGTCTTTCCGTGCCAGTGAGCACCCGTGTTCCCTCTCCACAGGTGAAGCGGAACAGCACACCCCCCCTCTCTCTGTACGGACAGCTTCTGTGGCGGGAGTTCTTCTACACAGCAGCCACCAACAACCCAAAGTTTGATCGCATGGAGGGGAATCCCATCTGCATACAAATCCCCTGGGACAGGAACCCTGAGGCCTTGGCAAAGTGGGCAGAGGGCAAGACAGGCTTCCCTTGGATTGATGCAATCATGACCCAACTGAGACAAGAAGGGTGGATCCACCATCTGGCCAGGCACGCGGTGGCCTGCTTTCTGACCAGGGGTGACCTTTGGATCAGCTGGGAGTCAGGAGTCAGGGTGAGTCCTGGCATTTTCAGATATTTGCAGGAGGCCATAAGGAAAACAAAGTCTCCCTGGCACTTGCTGCAAGGATGGGCGCACAGGTATGGCTTTTGCTTCATGTGTAAAAGGTACATGGAAGAGAGGATTTCCTAGCAATCTCTTGGCCAGCCAACAGCCTGATGTCTTTCCGCCTTCTACTGCAAGGCTCTGACTGTACCACAAGCCTCAAGTAACCATAACTAAATGTGTTTGGGACTCACTGGTAAATACAGACTAGAGTTTTGGGGGCCTTTTAGTTTGGGGGGTGGTTCTGTAAAGATTCTCTCAGTCCATCTGTTTTCTTTGCAAGTTTAATGTCGCTTCTTAACCAGACCTTTTTCCTCCTTATAAAATCCATCACAGTGCTGGTCAGGGAGCGCTCCATGACTGTGAAATCTGAGTCTAGAGTCTCTCAAGGAAAGAGGTAAAAGACCCTCCTCTTGGGCCATCTGAAGGGACAGACAGATGAACCTACATATACTGCCCTACAGAAAAAGTGTAGGCAGGGGCATCTAGTCACAAAGCTGACAAAGAGTCAGTCTTTGTCAGAAAGTGCTGCCTAAAGTGCAGCATCTGTCTATGGATGTGAGTTACTGCTGAAACCTTTCTGCCTCTTGGTGGTGGTGTGCTCTGGGACTTTCAGAGGGGTTCTTTCTTCTTGCTTTGGTGCACATTATTCTGTGCAGCATCCTCTCCTTCCTGGGGCAGGTGCTTTACACTTGTTATGCCTACCAGGCTAGGATCAATACCCAAAGCTTGCTGCAATTCTAGGTAGTGATTTAGTCTGTAGCTGCATGAGATATAAGCCAGCACTTTATCTGTGTAGACCATGCCTCCCTAAGTGAAAGTGTCAGGAAGTGAGATACATGGACCAGCCAACTGACTTCAGCCAGCAGATCACCTCAGTGCTGCTGCTCTGGGCTCATAGCTCTGTGCCCGCCATTTGAAATAGCATCTTGGGTCCTACTGCCACAAAGTCCTGCCCAGGGAAGGTTTCAGTGCCTTTTCCTCCAATTGCTGCAGGTGTTTGACGAACTGTTGCTGGATGCAGATTTCAGCGTGAACGCAGGCAGCTGGATGTGGCTCTCGTGCAGCGCATTCTTCCAACAGTTCTTCCACTGTTACTGTCCTGTGGGCTTCGGACGTCGCACAGACCCCAGTGGTGACTATGTGAAGTAAGTGATGTTACTGGAGCTGATCTTTGTTTCTGGATCTGTAAGCTGAAGTCAATCAGTGGCTCACAGATGCACGGCACTTTCTGCATTGTGTGCGCTATGCTGCTTTTTACTTGTGTTGCAGGAGATATCTGCCCAAACTAAAGGGTTTCCCCTCACGATATATCTATGAACCATGGAATGCCCCAGAGTCTGTGCAGAAGGCAGCCAAGTGCATCATTGGGGTGGACTACCCCAAACCCATGGTGAACCATGCAGAGACCAGCCGACTGAACATCGAGCGCATGAAGCAGATCTACCAGCAGCTGTCACGCTATAGGGGCCTCTGTAAGTGCCAGCAATTGCAAAAGGTTATGTCTTTAATAGGACATAAAATGCTGGGAGGAATGGTCATGATTAAAAATATGTATTACTTGTCTCTCTGGCCTGTCCTTGCAAGAGAAAACAGTGCCTGCCAAACCTGCTCAGTTGGTTTCCAGGGGGACCTCCATTATGTTCTCAGACAGCTAAGAGTGGAGTTTGTTTAGGTCTGAGAGCTGCTGATAGCATGGCACCATCCATGTACCACCAAGGCACCATCCGTATACCACTATTCTTCACTTTGTAAGAAAACCTAAGCAGTGTGTTCCAAATAAATTCACTGCTGGATCGTGGTGTGTGCCTGTAGTCAGCACTGGATCGGTGCAACTCTGAATTCCTCCTGCTTGGGGTATGGATGTGCTCATTGGTGATCACTGAGGTATTTCTGTGAAAAGCTTCTCCCAGCCCTGGTGTGTTTTGTTCCTTAACTAAGATCCTCTTGCCATTCTCTAGGTTTGCTGGCATCCGTCCCTTCGTGTGTGGAAGATCTCAGTGGCCCAGTCACAGACTCGGCTTCGGGGCAGGGCTGCAGCACCAGTACAGGTGAGGTAGAGCTAATTTGTGTACTTTTGATTTTCATGTCACCCTAAAGGTTATAGGCAGGAGAGGATCCTTTTCTAATAAGAAGAGGGTGTGTAGCTGGGAAAATATGGATCACAATCACATCACTTTATGCTTTTTTCGGAAGTTCCCAGTGAGCCTTCAGTTCTAAAAAGGCTGAAGAATAAGGGTTCATTAATGTGAATCTTTTATTGCCTGTATGAGATCATATGCAGCCACGTGAGAGAGAAGTGCAGATCACTGTAGGGGTTAATCAGGTATAATTAAGCTGTTCTCTGTCAAAGTAGGATGCTTTTGTTTGTTCTGGGTGATTTAATTCTGCTTTTAACCAAGATTTTTTGGTAAAACTTTTCAGGGAGGCTGTGACCAAATGTCTCTATGCTTGTGCAGTATTCTTTCTCCCAGCTCTGTGGCAGGTTAGGCCAGGGTGTACTTGTGAGGCCATCTAAACACAGGGGAACCATTGCAGTGACTCTTCTTTCTACAGCAGTGAGGCTGTCTCAAGCAGACCAGGCTTCTCCAAAACGCAAACATGAGGGAGCGGAAGAGCCATGCCCTGAAGAACTCTACAAACGAGCCAAAGTGACGGGTCTCCCTTCTTCAGAGATCCCTGGAAAGAGTTTGTGATTGTGAGTAGTTCCTAGTGTGATCTGGCTTAAACTACTGGTTCTAGAAGCTAAAAAGGCTCATTTACTCCCACCATTTTAATGAATAAAATGGACTTCCTTGTGGAGGGATATGTAAGGCTCCTAAGTGTAATTCCACAGCCCAGAAATACGGCAGTTTGGATTTTATGTAACTCACTGTTAGCTCCGTTGTCCAGTGGAGAGTGGTGCTCTGCTGCTGGAGTTGTCACAGAGCACAGTTGTTGGTGCATTTGCTCTTGTGAGGCTGCTTCTTCCACAGAGTGGTTCACAGTCAGGTTTTCCCATCTGGTGAGAGTATGGGCTAGAGCAGGGGAGAGCAAGCAGGTCGGTCATCTGTCTGCAATGCTCCAGATCCCGGGAAGGAAGGAGCTGGTCATGTGTTCTGCCAACTTTTCAGTATGACAGAGGAGGTCAAGGCAAAATCTCTCTTTTTGCTTTCTCCTACAGCTAGCGACAAGCACCTTGCAAGTGAAGAGGGAAAATGCTGAAGTGGTCACCAGAGAGGAACTGCTGTCACAGAGGGACTGGAACTTGAGATCTGCAACAGAAAATCCAGGGTCTCATAACTGTGTAATTTCAATAGCTGCCACAGAAGGGCACTGCATTACTTGTGCTTGGGAATATTTGGCTTTTTGGTCTCCAGAGAGCCGAATACATCTTTTCTCAGCCATGCCCAAAATCTGCCCATGTTAAAAAGGGCAAGAACCTTCTATCAACTTGCTCACTCCCAGGTGTATCTTTCTTTTCTGACAATGGCTCAGTGCATATGACTTGATGCATTGATGTAGGAATCAGCATCTGCACATCTCAGAAATAGTCAACGTCCTTTTCTCATCAATAGTACTTGGTAGTGATGTATGCTGATTAATTCAAATTATAGTAGGAGTTAAGAAGGAAGCTGCTACAATGTCAAAAATAGAGTACCCATCCTACGAGAGAACAGGGAAAACCTGATATTTCTTTCATTAGGCTAGGCTGATGAGGAAGGAAATGCTTTCTGAGTAAATCAAGGTAATACTTCATGTGGGATGGAAACAAAATGAAGGTCTGTAGCACAAGAACAGGTACATTTGAGAGGCACTTAAAACTTTTCCTGCAAAAGAACCTTGCCACTGCAAGGTGAGCTGTAGTGCTATAGCCTGGAATGGGTGGCTTCAGAGCCGTTTGACATCTGGGGAAGAGGAACTCTCTGCAACCCTCTAAAAGGAGGTTGTAGCCAGGTGGGGGATTGGTCTTTTCTCCCAGGCAACCAGTGACAGGACAAGAAGACCTAGTGTTAAGCTGCACTGGGAGAAGTTAAGGCTGGACTTTAACAAAAAGTTTTTCACAGAAAGAATCATTGGGCATTAGAATGGGCTGCCCAGGGAGGTGGTGGAGACACCGTCCCGGACGTATTTAAGAAAAGATTGGATGTGGCACTCAGTGCCATGGTCTAGTTGACATTGATGTTAGGTCATAGCTTGGGCTCAATGATCTCAATAGTCTTTTCCAACCTAGTTGATTCTGTGACTCTGAGAAGGAGGAATTCTTCAGAGAATAAGATCATGCCTTGATATGAGCAAACCAGTATCTCAGAACAGATCTGATCCAGGTAATAAGGAACCTACACCTGGGCCCAGCACTCTACAGCATTTCCTTCCCTGAATGAGAGCTCTGAAGTGGAGCCTGTGCAGTGCCTCATACTGATAGAGGATGCATTATACATCAGCTCCTTGAAGTGAGTCTTCCTCAAGCTCAGAGTCCAGTGTCCATTCTCTTTGCTCTTTTCTGTATTGGCATTTGTGTTTTGAATTTCCACACAGTAAACTCCTGTGCCTACCCACTGCTCCCCCTTGCCACTTGCATTCACACTGGTGCTTTGTAGCCTAGCAAGGTGATTGTGTAGCTTTCCTGGCTCTTAACCGTACACTCCTTGCTGAGTCCTGTTACTTGTCAGGTCAGCACAGGGCTGACAGAGCACCTCTGCCTGCCACCAAAGAGTGCAAGGGAGGGTAGTACTGCAGAAGATTCTCTCCCATGGCTGTTTCCAAGAGGAATTAGATTGAGTAGCTCGTCCCGTGCAATAGGCTGCTGTTGGCACTGTTTTCATTTGCTGTCCAAAACCTTTCATCCCTGCCTGACACAGATAGTGTGGGGCTATATGTGAGCTTATGCAACTAACTGCTTGAGGAATACAGGAGTTTTCTCTCACTGGGATAATCAGATTCAGTTTTGGAGCCTGTGTTTGAATCCAGAGCAACAGGGCTGCAAATAGAGACTGAGTCAATGTACCTGAGAAACCTGAAGCGGTTCAATTGAGTCTGTGAAAAATTTAATGAATAGCTGAATAACCTTTCTTTCCCATTCCCTGGGGCATTGATCCTTTGTTCTTTTTCTGCAGAGAATCCACTGGGCAGACTGAACAGGTAAACAAAGAGTCACTTTTCCTAACCTTACTTTCTTCTAAACTACTATTTGTAGTTTGCCTGGTGGATAACCCAGTCATCAATAGGTCTTGTCCCCTTCAGTCTGACTCAGCTGTTACTCCCATTGTCTTGGGGGTAGAAAGGTATAAAGAAAGAGATACTCCCTACCCCCATCTTCTGCTGCAGAGAGAAGAAAGGGGGGAAAACATGCACTTTGTACACATAGGTTACAGAAATTGTGACTTCTGTCAATTGGAGTTTCATGCTTAGGCAATTGTCTGTAAATACAACTTTTTATAAATGTCTTTAACCCTCTCTTTGCTGTCATACAAATTATTTCACTTGGTAAATGGAATTTTTGGGGCTGGATCTGTGTGGGTAAAGAGTCAAAGGGAGGGGAGGCTACATCTCCTAAGTGATTTAGAAGGCTTTGTGGAGGCGGGGGAGATCACATTTGCAAGGTTTCTCTTGGTACCTAGGATATGGATGGTGGTATTTGGAAGAGATGCAGCTCAAGTAGTAGAACTGGGAATGACACAGACACTTCAGGCCAGCCAAAGAAAGATAAGGAAAAAGCTTCCTTCAAGAAATCTTTTAAGTAGGCTGAGTTTCATCCACTCTGTCATCTTTTCCCAACTGAAATTTTAAAGGTGGGCAAAATTGTGTGACAAGTAGGGAATGACTGTTCATTGTTTTTGTTAAAATTTAGAATTGGACATGTTTGGTTAAAATACAAGATGGCAGATTGAACCAGTCTACACCTTGCTTAGCTTTGTGACAAGTTCCTCCGCAGTTGTGGGTGCTAACAGTTGGAGTTCACAAAGACTTGGCCAGTTCTTGGGAAAGAAAAAGGCATCAGTAACCATGAGTAAAGATACCATGTTTGTTTCAGAAGCAGCAGAGGACTGCTGGAGGCTGTTGTAAAGAAAGTAGCATGAAATGGCTGCCAGTTTGGGGGTTTCTATTCGCTATTTTCTGTGTCTCAGGGCAAGCTGGCAATACCTGACCTGACGTAAGCACCCCCAGCACAGGCATAGTTTGAGCTCTTTGTTCAGACAGAGAGGAAGCAGTTGCCTTTTGATGCTCTGAGAGCAGTGGCTTTGGGATACTCCCCAGTGTGGTGTGAACTGAGGATGGATACTGGGGCAGAGAAGTCCTGCAGAGCTGTGAACAGTTATTCAACTTGGGCATCCTGTCAGTGACTGAACCTTGGCTAATAACTTCTAAGTCACAAAGTGGTGTGAAATGCAGTAGACTTAGCAATCTAATAACTAGCAAGGACACAGTCAGACTCAAGTTCTTGTGCATCCTGCCACCCTCCTTGGTGCTCCTGTGTAGACCCACTTACTGGAACCTCTATCATAGCAGAATTACATAAGGTACATTACTTTTCCTAGTAACCAGCAAGACTTAGGAAGTGTATGTAGCCATGCAGTTCCTTGTTGAGGTTCAGCAGTGGGGCTGATCTGGGACAGAAGTGCCTCAGCTCATGATATTGCTCAATTTTTCTCTTGTTTCTGGCAAGGACCTTCTGGTCTTGAAAAGGTAAAATTTCAGTGCTTGGGATGGCTCACATGTGGCAAAAACCTTTTGAAAACAGCAGCCTGTGCTTTAGAAGATTATGAGCCAGAATGGCAGTAAACTCGGTCCAGCTTTTTCTAGCCAGAGTGTAATAATGTAAATTAAAGGTGGAGAGATTGGGTTTGAGGCTCCTCCTCTGTGCTGGCCATGATATGTGTTTTACCCGTCAAAGGAATGATGGTGATGTGGCTCAGGATTGAAAATGGGTAACCTTGGATTGCTACCAGAGACCTGACTGCCTGCTCCATGTGCTGGTGCTTGAGAAAATTCTTTTCCTCCATGTCTCTTCTGTCTGCACAAGGAAGGAGCTGGAGTGGCTTCAGGAGGCGCTGGCTGAAAGATCTGAAAATAGAAAACACACCTGGGTATGAAGAGATGAAGCTGGAAATGTGGCCATTTGAGGCAGAGGAGAAGAGAGCAGTGAGAAGGATGGCTGATGGAAAGAGAGCAGTGCTGTTATGGTATTACAGCTGCACCTGGGTAGAGAGGTGGTTCACCTGGGGCAGAGGAGCAGAAAAACTTGTCTCAGCACATAACCTCTCCTCAGGTTTCCTTTGAGGCTGAGAGTAGTTGGTATGAAGTGAACCTGATGGTCAGTTGGATAATTTGAAAGAGAAAAATCAGCAGATGCCCTGTGAGCAGAGATGCTGGCTAGGACGGAAGTGCAGTCTCTTAATTTGCAGCAGATGTGTGTGCACTCTCCCAGGGGCCCTGTGCTCTACTATGCATCTGAGGAATAGACCTGACTGACAGTAGTGCAGCTGAAAAGGTGAAACTGCAGGGTCTCCTGCCAGACCAGCCTGAGCCAGGGCTGGTGACCTGACTAAAGGTCAGGTCAGTAAGGTGTGAGCTTCTGGTGCTTGACATCCAAGCAGAAGATGAGCTGCAGTGGTGGTGATCTGGCTGTGGGACAAGGCGGCATCCTTACTTTCTGCCCCTGGTCAGAGGCCGAATAACAGCCATGCTGCAGAGAAATCACATTTTGGTAGGTGGGGTTTGTGCTTTGAGATGGAGCTACAGCAAAGCTCCCCCAAAGCTCCTTGAATGAATGCTGGTGAGTCTTGGGTCCTGCATGTAATACAGTTCAGTCTGTGCACCCAAACAGCAAAGGGGACACTTAGATGGCTCTCAGGAGGCTGCCCCAGGGTTACCTGTGCATACTGAGCCCAGGAGTGTGTGCCTGTCTCCATGCTAGTCCAGGAGTAACATCTCTTTCCAGTTTGTCTGGCAGGAGGCTAGGACTCCTGAGAGAGAGGACTGTATGCCTTGGAGGGCTCTGCTTGCTCTTCTCTGGAGAAGCAGCTGACGTCTTGGGTCTTGGCCAAGAACTAATGCCATCACCTCAATGGCAGTCAGCTCTGCGGTGTGAGAAGCACTGATGGGACCGGATGTATCTTTAACGTTTGAACTGCTAAAGGAGTGCCACTCACGCCATTCAGAACTGTCACAGAAGTAGCCTTGGCATCTAAAAATACTGATGCTGTCCACTTCTGTGCACAGCACAACCTGCACAGTTTTCTGAGATAGCCTGCAAAGCATGGTGAGGAGAGGCAGGGGAGAGAAACCTGCTCAGGCCAGTAAGGAAGAGCAGCAGCAATGAGTACCACCCAAGATAAAATGCTTCTTGGGACACAGCTGGATGCAAAAGTGGGTCTGCCCTTTCTGGGGAGAGACCTGAGATCCTGAGCTGCATTTTTTTCCCCTCCTTTGTGCCTGTGGAAGGTGTGTGAATGCTGCTTTTTAAATTCCCTTGGCAGTGCTTGCAGCCCTGGTAAGCTTCGACAGGGACAGGGTTTGTACTGGGGCTGCCAAACCTGTTGCCAGGTGCTGCAAACATGCCATGGGTGCCAAAGCGCAGCGTGCTTGTTCCTGCTGCTCCTGCTGCCTCCAGGCCACCTCCCCGCCGCCGAGGAGACCTCTGCAAGTGGCTCTCTGTGTCCAGCCCCTCTCCTGGGCTGCTGCCTGCCCGCCCGCCCAGCCAGCCCCTCTCCTGGGGTTGCTCCTCCCGGCCTCGGGAGAGCCCGGCCATCCCCCGCACCTGCCCTTGAGGGTGCAGCCTCCAGCTGCGGGCACAGCTGCCCCGCCAGGGCCAGCGTTCCCCGCGGCCCGGGCGGAGCGGGTGGGGTCGGGGTGCGAGGTGACGCTTCCCTCCGTGCCGTGCCCGTCCTGCAGCTGCCGTCGGGAACCGCGGGATGGAGCCTCCGGGCCGCGCCCCGATCCCCC
>VWYP01020121.1:100189-114620 GCA_013400435.1 Pycnonotus jocosus | reverse complement strand
CACCGCAGACATCGCTCCAGCCCCCCATGGCTGCTTAGCCCGCCCACCCAAGCCATGTTGGCCCTCACCCCACATACACCACTGCAGCCTGCCAGCCCCCTGCTTGGCCTCGTGTCCTCCTCACCCCCCACTCCCGCCCCCTTCCCTGTCTCATCTCCTCTTCCAACACCTCTTCCTCATGGAAGAAAAAAGCTTCATCTCTCTCCCCTCCCCAAGGAAAGCCTTTTTCTAGCCCTTTCCTAGAAATCCCAGGTGCTTCTGCTTCCTTCCTGCCCCTGTGAAACAGGAACCCCGAGTGAGACGGTGGGAGAGTGCCAGAATTGATCCTCTTAGCAATACCAAGTGCTCCCATCGATTTGGGATGCAGGGGGCTGTGTCTCCTCTGAAACCCAATGAGGTTTCTCCCAGGGACTTCCGATGCCATGGGCCAGGCCAGGGATGCCTGGGGATTTTGGAGCCTCTGGTGCCTGCTGAGGATAGCTCTGGGACAGAGATGTGCTGGGTGGGGAAGGGAGGAGCCCTGCCCCTGCCTGCAGGTGCGGTGTTCACTTGCCATTAGGGGAGGCTCGCTGCTCCTGGCAGCCGTGCCCTCGTCAGCCATTGCTCTCTACTTGCCTCTGCCACCCAGGGGTGCTGAGGGGGAGCTGCCTGAGAAGGGGGGATGGTACCAGCTGCTTTGCATGCTGAGATTTTGGGTGGAAAGGAGGGGATGGTCTGCACTTGGGACCACAACTATGATCATGCCCTCCTCTGTCAGGCCCAGCCCCTGAGGCTGAAGAACCTGTGGGTCCCTATGAGGAAACAGACGGGTACAGTCGAGCAAAGGAGGTGGTGTTCAGGCAATTAATATTTGAAGGGCTCTGCTTCTGGACCCCCTTTGCTGGTGGCTCCGGGTCTTTGGCAGCTGCCTCCTCTTGCAGTGCTGCCTGCGAGAGCTGCTGGGAGCTGTTGCAACATGGCTGGTGTACCCTGCAAAGCCAGCGATTAAACGCTGCCTCTGGAATCATCCTCCATGGAGAGGGGGCTTGGCCACCGAGCCAGGGGCCGGAGGCTGAGCTGCCGAGCAGCTCTGGGCCTGGCACCTGGTGCTGTCCTGGATGTAGTGGCTGCCCCCCAGGCACCCTCCTGCTCCCCAGCAAACAGCGATGCCCTGGGAGGGAGAACGAGCTGCTGCTTCTTGCTGTGCCTCAGACCTTTGGAAAAGGAGCTCTGTGTGCTGCCAGCCTGCTCCAGGGAAGAAGTGACCTCCTGAAGGCAGCTGTGCAGCTGGGTGGAAAACTGGAGAATCAAGGCGGGAGTGCAAAATCTTCCCTGGGCACCAAGCTCAGGATGTAAGCGCAAGAAAATGCAGTGATGTGTCTGAGCCTGGGGCAGGGTCTGGCAGATCAGAGGTGATGTTGTGGCAGGGAGTGTCATGTGAGAAGGAAGCCATGCTTGTGAAACGCTTACAAGCTGGGTTACATGTCACAGCTTGGTTTGTGCATGTCCCAGGTCCTGCATCCCTGCTGTAGGGCTCAGCAAAGGGCTGCCCCCCACAGCTGAGCTGGACCCAGCAGCGATGAGTGCAGTTCAGGGTGAAGGCTCAAACCATGGCTGGCAGTGAGATGAGCTCTGCCCCTGCCAGCAGGGTGAGGTGTTTCAGATTTCTGCCCTTTGGTACACGCACCTGCACTCCCAGCTCCAAATGGTGTCATGCCAGCCCAGGCATTAGGTGAGCGGTTGGCTTGAATTGAGAGGGGGCTTGGTCCTGGCCAGCAAGCAGACTGAAGCTCTGAAGAGACCAGGCATAGTGGCCTGGCAGCGATTGTTTGTGTTGTCTGAGAAGAAGTGGGAGGAAAAGGATGGTAAGGTGATGTCTCCTTTAGCCAGGAGGTCCTCCAGAGGTGTCTGTTCATCATGACAAGAATAACAGTATTTTAGGGAACAGCAGTAAAAAAGTCATTCTCGTCCAGCCTCCCTGTTGTCCTTAAGCTTCCCAAAGCCTTGCGGTGCAGACTGTGTTCACTGGAGCTCCTTAACATCTTTCTCTGGGACACTGTTGCAGCTCCTTGCCCTGCTAAGAAGATTTGCCAGTGCTTTGTGTCAGGCTTTCCTGTGAGGGGCTCTCTGGAGCCTCTCTGGCTTAGGGGTCCCTCTACCCAGCATTAGAGGGGCAGGGAGGACTGCACAACTGGGATGCAGCTGGATGCAGGGCCCTCCAGAGCTCACAGTGTTGCCTGCCCCACTGTCCCCAAGATTGTGGCTCTAATGTAGCTGGAACCTGGGAAGGGATAACTGACTGATCCCCTCTGTCTCCTTCAGCTTTCCCTGATAAAAGCAAAGGGCATCTACCTAGCTACTGGGCAGGAAGGCACCTCAGGAAAGAAACCCTTAGGAACTTATTTCCATAAGTCAGGAAAGAGGGGAAACTACTCCACTACTGAGGGAGCCCTGTCAGAAATCACAGCCCTTTGGGAAGGGAGGGGGTCTCTGGAGGAAGAAGTTCTCTCCAGCTTGTTGGGAAGTTCAAAGACACACCTTCAGGCTGAGGCAAAAATCAGTCCTAGCACTGTGGTTTGTTTTATGCTCATCTGGAGCTGTCAGCACAGACTGTTTGGAGGAAATGAATGAGTTGGGCGTCGGAATGGGGCTACCTGTCTTGTGTGAGGGGAGACGAAAGGATTGTCTTCCTCTGATGGGAGAGAGAGAGAGGCGCTTTCTCATCCGTTCGAATAAAGCAGTCTCTGTGGCCATTGAGATGGAAGAAAAATAGAGGGGCCAGCAAATGTAGGTTAGTATTATTTTTTCCACTGGTGCTGGTTTCAGGACTTGTGCACAGCACCTAGCAGCACACTATCAGAGTATGGCTCGGGCAGCTGGGCTTGTTGGTGTGCCCAGCTTCACCACACCATGTTGCCCTGGCCAACCCCCTGCTTGGAAAATCCTCTGCACTGGCAGTGGGCTGACAGAGGATGGGGTCAAAAGAGGTACAGCAGCCAGGACTGATTATAAGGCTGTTTTTAGGCCTGTGCTCAAGCTGCTCCTGCCATGGGCAGGTAACATCTGCCTCCGTTCATGCACCTGTGTGTGTACCTTTGCTCATGGTTCCTGAGAATCCCAAGTTTATCCATTCTCATGCATACAGTAGGACTGCCCACCTTCAGGTGCCTCTTGGCACATCCTTCAGGAAAGCACTCATAACCTGTAAGGACAGGGTTCTCCCACCCTCATAGATGGAGACAGACTCCCACATACCTGTGATGCTGTGGTCATTGGCAAGGGAAGTTGGCCAAAATAGACATGTAGGTCCTGCTCAGATTTTCACTGCCAATGATGGAGCTGAGAGGAGTCAGAGCTGTTTCCTTTTGCTGGTATTTTTAGCCTCTTTGAGAAGCAAGAGAGGAAGGAAAGGGTGTTTCCAGTACAGGGAGCAGAGGTGGGTAATGGAGAGCCCTCCATGTATTTCCTAGGAAGTCCTGGAGCATCCATGTGAGAGGAACAAAGAGTGTGAGTAATACAGAGATAGAGATTTCTTTATTCGTTGCATTAATTGAGGTTTCAAGCAGATGAGGTGCCTCCAGGCAGAGCTGACAGAAGATGGAGTCCTGAATGCCATTCTTGTGGGGCTGAGTGACAATGACCACAGTATCATGAGTGACATTCACCAGTGGTGTGGCACTGGTGGGGAGAGAGCTTGCAACAGGTTTGCTCAGCAGAGCAGTGCAGGCCCTGAGCTGGGCCCCTGTGGACATCACCCACTTTAACATGTCCAGGAGCAAAGCTGGGTCCCAAGCAGGTGGTGGGAAATGCACTCATTACTTGAAACTCCTGGAGCGGGTGTCAGTGAGGGGCAGGAGAGCAGTGCTGTGATGGGTGGCAGTGGGAGTGCCACCCCGCTGTGTATCAGAGTGGTTGCAGCTCGTGGGGAGGGGGATGCCCTGTCCCCATCTCAGAGTCATGCTGGGTGCCTCTCCTAGAGCTACTTTGGCTTCATCTTGATGGGGCAAGAGTGAGGGGGTCTGAGAGGCATGGGGGTGGTGGAGGATTATCTGAGGCCACTGTGCCAACAGTTTGTCAGCAACATCTGATAGCCCCTCCTGGGAAAGACCTCTATTTCCTTCAGCAGCAGAAGAGGGATGGGAGCTGGCAGAGCAGCTCACCAGGTATTTCTCTGGTCCTCAGCATGGGTTAGAGGTGGGGGAAGCTCAAGGGTGATCCTGCCTGGGGGCAGACAGAGAAGGGACAGTGCTGCTAGCACTGCTTTGTGCTGGCTGGGCTCATCCCTTGGCAAAGGTGCTCCCCTCGGCTTGGAAGTGCAGCTGGCCATGACACCGGTCCGGCTGTGCTGGAAACACTGTGGCCTTTGCATCAGTGAGTGGCCCCGCTTCACCTGGTGAGAAGCCAGACAGATGCTCCTGTCTGTGTCTCCCTGCTGTGGGGGACAGAAATGCTGCAAGGGCAGGAGGAGGCCAGGTGCTGCGGGTTTCCGTGATGGGGTTAGCAGATCCGCTGTGCCCCCTGTGGGTGCTGAGGAGCCGAGTGCTGGAGCAAGACCAGGAGCCAGGCTGGCTGGCTGGCTGGCAGGCAGAGGCAGTCAGCATCCCCAGCAGAGTGCAGGGACTTGGCGCTGGCTCAGCTGGGGAGGTTATTTTTTTTTCTTATTTTTTTTCCCGTCCAGGACAGCTGATTCCATCTATTTTTAATGAGCTTCCCCAGGTTGCGCAGTGAGGATACAGAGCAGCACCGGCAGCCACAGACTGCGACGGGGCAGGCAGGGAGGCAGCGGGCACCTCACTACGCCTCGCAGCAGGTCTGGGGGTTTTTTAGTGTGGGAGTGTGTCCCCCATTGAAGGGGGGTCCTCCTTAATGCAGCTGCCCTTGAAAATGGAGTCGAGCACCGAGGAGGAGAGCTGGCTGGAAGATCAGTGGGAGAAATGGTAGGGGACCGGCTGGGCCTAGGGGAGGGCGGACTGTCCCGCGGGCATGCAGGGGAAGGAGGGGCAGCCCCTTGCTCCTGGGCACATCACCTTTCTTTGTGAGTGATGGCCACAGGACGGGAGCAAACTTGGCACGCAGTTGAGGCCAGAGTTTTCCTGGCTGCGCAGGGAGCTGCGTGACAGCCAGGCACCAGAGCGGCAGAAGGTGTCTGGACACCTCCTGCTGCGCCCCAGCACTGGCAGGCACGCCAGCCTGGGGAACCCGCTCAGCATCTGCCCATCCCCAAGAGCATGGACTGGGCTGCCTGTCCCCTTCCTGGAGTGGCACTGCCACCCTGCCAGGCTGCTCCTGAGAGCAGGGAGCCCCTGGCAGCCCCTCGGCAATGCTGTGCTTCTCCCCGGGACCCCGCAGCGCTCACTGCACTCCCACAGCACGGTGGGTGGAGGCCTGGAGCATTAGCAATGGATCATGTCCCACCCTTGCGACCGTGTAACCGGAGAAGAAATCAATTTGTGCTTTGAAGGCTCATCATGAGCTCCGCGTTGCCTGCCTCCCATGGGCAGCAGGAGGAGATAGCCAAAGGGGTGGTCCAGTCGTCCAGCCCTGTGCTGAAGGCTGTGTCCTTGCATTCCCATTGTGTCTTGCAGGGGCTGCCTCCATGAGTATGGTTATTCCCAGTTGTCTTCACCCCAGGAGACCACTAGTGGTGGGGTCTTCAGAAACACAGAGGGAAGATGCTTCTTCCCCCATGGGCTTCTCCTGCTCCTTTCCCTCTCCAGGAGCTGGGACAGGGGAGGTGTTACCCCTCCGTGGCACTGGGTTGGTGCCACTGCAAGGGGGAGCCCCAAGATGTGCAGGCAATGCTTAAAGTGAGAGTGGGAGCTCTGCAGGTCACAAAACACCATTCTCGTTCCTTTCTCACTGCACTGCTGGGGGCCAAGCCAGAGAAGGGTGATGGGCTTGGCATACCCCTTTCACCCAAGTGTCTCCCAGCCAGAGGAGCTGGGAGCAAAGGGAAATTGTGGCAAGCAAAGCAGTGTCCATGGCTACTCCAGACAAAACTCAGAGCTCTCAAGGGCTTTTGAGTTGGGCTCTTTTATTTACCCCTGTGGTAATGAATAAGCTAGAAGCGCATTGAAGTACCACCATGTTGAAATGTTTTAATACTCAGAAGCCAGGAGCACCTCACCACTCCCCAGGGACTCATCAGCACATTTTCAGCTGCTAAAAGGATCTCTCTTGTTTTGAAGGGGTGTAATGAGTCTATGTGGCTGGGGCTGACAGCCCTAAGGGACCCCTGAGGCCATGCAAACTAGCTCAGCAGCACCAATGTTCACAGGGATGCCCATAGTCACCCTGGGGAGTGGTTTTGGTGCAGAGGAAAATCACTGCCCCCTCTTACTCAAGGCAGCTGCACTGGGATGTTCCTCCCAGCTACAGCTCACGGGCTGTTTGTGCCATGGCTGAGGGGTTTGCTGTGCTTATGAGTTCTGTGGGTCTCAATGTGGTCACTTGTCCCAGCAGGTCCATCCTCCTGTGCCCTGTCAGGACCCCCAGCCCTTCCTGTAACCCCAGCCTTTGCTCCGCTGGGTGTCTGTGCCCATCTGGGACAATCCCAGAGGCTCCCTGGGATGATGTGAACAGAACAAACCTCCTGTGATGGGGTGGCTGTACTGTCTGTTCCAGGTTCTCTCAACCTGCATGTCCCTGCTGTCTTTGGTCAGGCAGGGACTGCTTTGGCACACACTGTTCCTGCCTCCCAACAGCCATGGACCATGCCAAGCCCAGCCATTCAATGGGGACAGACCCTATCCCCTCTGGGAAGGAGCTGCCTTCCCAGTCTTTCCTCCTAATAGAGAATGGGAGAGCCTCTCCCAGGGTGTCAGTGCTGCTCCCAGCCCACAGGCACCACAGCACCCTGCACCCTCCTGTCCTCCATTGGGGCAGTGGGTGACCAGGCCATCTCCACTCCCTCCAGGCTCACCCATGACATCAGCCTTGAGGAATTTGAGGATGAAGACCTCTCTGAGATCACTGATGAGTGTGGAATCAGCCTGCACTGCAAGGAGAGCCTGGCCAGCCGGGTAAGTGTGATGGGGATGGGCAGAATGTGCCAGTGGGACTGGCAGGACCCTCAACCCACATGCAGGACCACCAGATCCCCAGAAGAGTGATGCTTTCTCAAGGGGCCCAATGCCCTCTGCTTGGCAGTGCCCTCTCCTCACTCCAGCACAGTGCAGGTCCTTTCTGAACCAGCCAAACTCAAGGGACAAAAAAAAGCATCTCAAAGCTGGTGCATTTTGGTTCCCACTGTGCTATAGGGGTTGGAGTTTGTTCCTCAGGGATGAGCCCAAGGATATGGGTGCAAATGGGGGCATGTCCCCATTTGAGTAAGATGACCAGTGAGTATCTGGCACCTGACAAGCATTCTCAGGAATCAAGGACATTTGCAAGGTGGCACCAGAGGTCCCACCTGGGCTGTTCCTCTTGTCCCCACGTGCATCCCTGGACCTCGGGATGCAGCTGGGCTGACATGGTGAGAGCTGTCCTCTGCTCACCCAAGGTGTTCTCTCTGGTTTGCTAGCTAGCTTTAGCTAGAGCTGTTCACAGGTCTTTAGGAGGCTGGAGACCTGGATGCTCCTGGAACAGGGATGAGGGAGGTAGCTCTGATGGCAGCAGGCAGCAAGTGGAATAAAGATGGGAGCTGGGAAGCCTGTGCAGGTGTTCCAGCTGGGTCTCCCATCCATCTTAGAGCACGCTGTCAAGAACCTGATGGGGTTCACACCACTGTTTGAACTTCCCCTAGAAGGCCATGGGGCAGAAATGTGAAGATAAATTGATAGTTACCTTGGATTTGGAAATATGCAAGGTGTTAAAGGAAAAGCCACAGCCTGAGCATTCTCACTACCGCTCAAGGAATCACACACACACACCATCTGAGACTTTTAACTGCTGGGAGAAGAGTCTCTCTGTAGCAGGCAGCTCCAGTAAGCTGACAGGTGCCCTTTTGGACCCCTCACTCAAACACAAACTCGCTCTAAGGCTGACTCCTCCTTCTCCTTCAGGCTTGACCCTAGGTTTCCCATAGCAAAGCCCCGGGCTCAGATTTTATAAGAATAAATAGTTTAGTGGTACAGAAACCAGGTCAGCTCAAGCTGGGTGCCTGTGGAGAGGGACCCTGAACAAAGAAACTTCTGGGCAATTATACCCATACAACTCATACACCTACCCCTCAGAGACTCTCCATGCACCTCTTGGTCCAACGGTGATTTTCGGGATGGGGTCTTCTAACATCTTACTGGATTCTTTCTCTGTGTCTGTGCAGGCAGGCCATACACTGTTCTTATCTTGTGGAGTTACAGCTTCTGCTGACAGCTGGAGTCTCCTTGTCTTCTGGTTTGTACTTCTGGTGCACCTGCTCGCTGGCAGAGGGAAATAAAAAAGCCCTAGGCTTGGGATAAACACTATTCAGCAACAACCACAGCAGCATCAGTGTCTTATCTATGCTCCTCACATAAGAAAGACAAAACACAGCACCACACCAGCTACTAGGAAAATTACTAGGAGAGTTAAGTCAATTCCAGCCACAAACATCTCTAGGTGTAAACTCACAGCTTGTGGCTCAAGGCTTCAGCAGATCCAGCTACTGATGCTAAGCAAGTAAAGCCGAGCAAACAACATAGTAGATCACACAGTATCATAACTTTGTGAACCCATTCTAACTCATTGTACTTAAAACTTATTTCTTTAAGCTAAGAACTAATACCTCTCAGCACAGATTTCCTGCATTTTGTCAATGTGTTTTGTGCTAAAGGATGCAAATGCTGGAGGAGCAGCCAAGTTATTTGAGAATCATTCTGTCCCTCAGAGGAAATACTTCCTCTGCAAAACTGATAAAGACTCAGCGAGGACAGGAAAGGCACAAGAATTTGTCGCAGATTTAAAATTAGAAAGTGAATTTGTGTCGTTTGGAATCCCTCACTGCAGGCAGGAGGGTACAGGCAGACCTCATCCTTGGGAGGTAAAGGTGTCTTGCTGTGCTCCTTGGTCTAATTTGTGACCTTCCCAGCAAAAATTTGTCTGTTCCCAGGTATGGGGCTGCTGCTCGATATCTCTGCTCCAACTGCAGCCTCCTCCTGCTCTAGGATGTTATGGCCAGACTTCCCTGGGACAGTCTGGGCTCGTGGGCTCTGTATGCTGAAGGGAGAAGGGATAATGCAGCAGGGAAAACCAAGGGCAAACCCAGTGCTGGCCATCCATGAGGGCACAGCCACAGTGAGGGCCTGGTGTTGGGAAGATCCTGCAGTAGGTGAGGCAGACAGAGACTGTGGGTGTGTTGCTGGATTCTCCCTGTTACCCATCCCAGTTCCCCACTGCTGATAGCACCACTGGGCTCAGAGCAGGATTTATTTTTTTTTTTCTCTACAGATTGACAGCCCTTGGCTGGAGTTTGGCAGGGAGGGGAAGAGGCAGGGGGGACTTGAAGCTCAAGTGCTATAGCCCTTACTTGAGGGGGAGGAAAAACCATCTCTTTTGCCCATTTGAAACAGTTTATTCAGGGGTTTATGTATGCCTGTGTTGCAATACAGAGGCCTGACCCTCAGTAGCGGGTTTGCTCAGGCTCTGGGAGCAGGCCTCATGCCTTCCCTGGGGACAGCTCAGAGCTGCTTTAGACAAATGTCTGGGTGCACTGAGAGTCTGCTGGAGTGGGATGTGAGGCTGCCGTAGGGGAAGCAATGAGTTATTCATAAACAAAGCAAAGGAGGAGGCTTATCATGCTCAGAAAAAAAGCCTGCTAAAAATATATCCAAATGGTTTATATGGGACACGGAGGATTGCCCGAGGAGCAGAACCGAAAGTGGTGACAACAATGGCTGTGAGAGGGGCTTTTCAATCCAGCGTTGAAGGCGAGAGCCAGGGAGCTTTCCAAGCTGATTGCCATCCAGAGCGAGCTCGGGGCGACAAGGTTGCAGGATGTGCCTGATGGAAGCAGTCAGGCCCAGAGGGAGCAGCGTGGCCGGGTCTGCGTGCGGCACAGCGCGGCAGGGGCCGGCAGGTCAGTAATGACCAGCAGGCAGCATCAGCCGGCTAATTGCATCGTCTGGGGCTGGCTGGGGGTGGCGGGTCAGGGACGCTGGGACCAGGCTGAGGGGGCCCTGCTGATGCCCTGCTCCTGGCTTGCCCAGTGCCACAGGGCAGCTGTGGTGCGTGGGTTGAAGGGTTGGCCATGGTCGCCCCCACAGGGCCAGGCAGCAGGGGAAAGCCTGGCAATGGAACAGTGTGAGGTGAAAGCAAGCTGCTGGCTCACTGGATCACACCAGAGCAGAGAGTGGTGGGCAAGGGGGAAACAGGATCTGGGGAGCATGGGATGGAGTCATCCAGCTGCCCAGCAATGAGTCTCTGGAGAGGTGGGCAGGCACAGTAACCCAACAGTGAGCAGGAAAACACTGGCAAGGAACAAGGGGGCAAACCCTACCTGAGGGCTGCAAAGGTGACTGCTGGATGGGGACAATCAGTGACCTTGATGAGGTGGGGGGTCTGGGCAGAGCTGGTTGATGGCAAAACCTTGTGGCAGGAACAGGGAGCTGGTGCAGAGGTCAACACCCAAACAGAGATGGGTTTGGGGGAATTTTTTGGTCCCAACAAAACAAAGATGACCTCATTATGGGCTATTTTAGCAGCTCTTCAGAAATAGCGGCTCAGACACGCAGAAACTGCAAGGAGGCGTAGACTGATGTTTGTGCAAGAGGCAACTGTCTACTGACAAGGACCACACCTCATGGATGGGAGACCATGTACTGAGAATGAGGAGTAATACCACGTATGGCTGAAAAGAACCTTAATTTCAACAAGAAGTCCCCAGTGAATGAAAAGGGAAGTGAGATAGGCTGAGGAGAGGGCTCAGAGGAGAAGCAGAGGTGTCTTTGGAGCTGTTGAATGGCAGAGCTGAAGGCCAGCTGGGAAAGGGCAGGGGCCACGATGGCGAGGGACACAACCTCCACCTCAGCAATGGCAGCAGTCAGGTGTGTTGAGAGGGATGGTTGCAACAAAAGCATCAGACTTGGGTTCTGGCCTTGTTTTAGTGGCTTGGAAATCCAGGGTGACAAACTCTGGTTTCAGCAAGATGGATCCCAGCAAACAGCCAGGAAGAGATTAATAAAAGTTTAGTGCCTCATCTATTTTCTAGGAACTGTGGGAAATGGTTAATGCAGGAATGGAAAAAAAAAAGAGGGAGAGAAATATCTCTCTTGGAAATACCTAAGAGCATGATAACAAGTGCACAAAGGGAAAAGAGCTGATGCAAGGCTGTGCTGAGCCTTCATGGGTCTGCATGAAAAGGTCTGAAACAGACATGAAGATACAGCTATGTGGAGGAAAAAAACCAGGTTTTTTCAGCATAATAATAATGCTGGAAATGCCAGGGGCTTTCTCTTGATATCCAGTGCCACTGATCCAAGTGTGCTGCTGCTGGCATCTGCTCCCAGAAGGCCAGTGGGACCCACTGCAACAAGAGAAGCCACTACCACGAGCCTGCGATCCGGGGACTGCTGGGGAACTGGATGTGTGCGCTGGGAGCAAAGGATGGGGCAGCAAAGTGGCTGCTTATTCCATGCAGCTTTTCACAGGCTGTCCCATGGAGCTGCCTCTGTGATCCATGGCCAGCTGTGGCTGTGCCAGGCTGCAGGCAGAGAGGCTTCTCCTGGCATTTTGAAGCCAGCTGGTGGTAGGGAGAGGGGCCACTGTTGTGCCTTCTGCTCAGCAAGTCCCCCTTGCTCCTCTGTGCTCACATAACGCTGTTCCCAGCTGAAGGTTTTGCCACTCCTCCTCTAACAGTGAAGGCTGCAAGAGTGGGGGAGCAGAGAAGGCTTTCATTACTCAAGCAACATCTTGCATATCACTCCACTCTGCTTGCAAGAGCCTTTCATTCCTAGGGAAGCAAGCAGATCCCTCAGGTGGGCAACAGCCCCCACACAGGGGATTCGCCAGCTTAGACCAGCGCTCCAGGGGTGATCCTAGTACCTCTCAATTGCAGCAGGGTTAATTCTGCTCCAGCCCCCTGGAACCATGGATCACAACACTGGGACTGTCAGAGAGAGACCAGTTGCTGGACACTGGGACTTTTTGCCATTGGGACAGCACCATGCAGGTGGGAGGTAGGATCAGCAGGAACATGCCAGCATCACATCTGTCCCAGGGACAGGTCTGTAAGGAAGCACAAGTGTCCCAGTGACTGCACTGGGGATGAGGTGTCCATCTTGTGTTCATCCTGCCACAGCATTCAGGCACTGCTCTCCCACACACCCTAATGTCTCCCACATGGTGAAGGGACTTTGGGAAGTCACCTCAGCATTCCATCTGTACTGAGACATGAGCATGCTCAAGCTGACCTTAGGTGACACTAACTTGTGCCTAGAGGGCTCCTGAGGCAGCCTTTTCAGGTGGAGCAGTGTCCTTGCAGTCAGAAGGCTTCCTGACATCTAGTCCCTGCCCTTGCCTTGCAGATCGTTGCAGGTCTCACTCACAGAGTAAAGTGATTGATTTCTCTGTGGTTTCAAAATCACTTTGTTGAGCTACAGGCCATAAATAATACTTGCAGTGGCTGTAGTTTCCTGCTAGCTTTTGCATCTGGAATTCTGCACCCCTGCTAGGGTGCCCTTTTCTTCAAAATGACACTGATTTGATTTCTGTATCCTTCCAGGACTTTTCACTCTTTGAGTTTTCCAACTGATTGCTACAGGATTATGGAAGCAGCATCATTAGCAGTCTAGGTTGAATGTCACCAGCTGAGTCCAATACACCCACCTTGGCTAGGTATAATCTATTCAGTTGGCATTTCCCTCCAGTTCTTTTCCCGTGCCTCAGTTTCCTTGTTAAAAATCCATGTGATTTGTCACAGACAGAAATGCAGAACTTGTGGCATGAAGGCTAATGCTCAGAACAAGGGATTTAAATGTTAAAAACCTCCAGAGGACAAGTATCAGTGACAGTGCTTCTCCAGTTGCTCACCCACTGCAGGACTTCAGCAGGGACACTGTGGGGAAATGACTCCCATGAGAGGGTTTGTACTGTGCCTGCAGCGGGCAGAGCCCTGTCTGTGCTGGCTTTTGTCTGACAGGTCAGGAGCTGGTAGCAACAAGAGCTCTTGGAGTGGCTGCCAGAGCTGCTGCGGCTGTTCTTTCTCTCATGGCTCAAGGGGCATCCTCCATGCAGCTGGAGACAGGGATAGTATTCAGCTGCAAAAACCCGCCCTTCCCCACCTCTGCCTGCTGACAAACTTGCAGTCACCACAAACCGCTGATAACAAAAGGAATTCAACTCCATGATGCCAAGTTGCTACCTTTATTGCTGGCTGCAGCAACTTGTGCATGTGCAAGCTCTAATTAATGCAAGGAGGGGGCCTTGGGAAGGAAACTATTACCTTTAAACACACACAGGGGGGACATTGGTGCCTTTTTGCCCAGCAACACAGCCACAAGAAGTGTGGTGGCTCAGCACTTGGGCACAGCCAGGGTGGTGGGATGGGACACCTGCTCCTCACAGTCCCCACAGGCCACAGCGGCCACCCTGTTCCAGAAGCATGCAGGGAAAAGAGTGGAGCTGCCTCCAGCCAGAGCACAGCCACCACCAGCAGGTGACTGGAGAGCCAGTGCAGGGCATCCCTGCCATACAGCCTCAGGTCCTGGTATATGCAAATGTAAGGAATGGGCAGAGAAGGCTTGTCCTAGATGGGTAAGACAAGGAGGAAGGAGCTGCTGGTCCAAGTGGGCATTATGGGGAAGGAGGAGCCTGACTCCTTTCAGAGGTGTGCAGTGAAAATTTCAACCCCATAGAAAAAAAGTAGTAATAGTAGTGCAGTACATGGTGCCAGTACCCAGCGTGGTGGTAGGTTCCCCATCTGTGAGGATGTTCAGGTGTGACAGACAAGCCCCCAAGTGACCTGCTCCAGGCAGAGGGGTGGACCAAGTCTGAGCAAACTGCTTGTATGAGTCCCAGCTGCCAGGACAGGAACCAAGAAAGAACACAGTCTGCCTTGGAAGGAAGAATCATAGGGCAGCCCAGGCTGGAAAGGATCTTAAAGGATCACCTGGCCAAACCTTGTGTGGGAAAGGGAGTCTGGGTGAGACAATCTGGCACTGTCTAGTGGCAGCTTGAAAATCTCTGGAGATGAGGACTCTACCATTTCCCTGGGGAGGTTATTCTGCAGAATGGTTGTTCTCACTGTAAAAAATGTCCTTGTTGTGTCGAGATGAAACCTGGGTGTGCACGTTTGTGTGCTTCGTAGTGAATGTGACGGCTGCATGTACCTACAGACAGACACCTGCCGGAGATGGGATGCCGGGGGAGCCCCATCGCTAAGGGAGGAAGGATGCTGCCCACACCTGCCTGGGATGAGGGGAGGGGGCGCGGGGCTCTCCGGCTCCGAGAATAACATCGCTGCCCCTTTAAAAGGCAGCGGCCGCGGGTGCCGATGCGGCGGCCCCGGCCCCCCTGCCCGGCCCCGGCGGGAGGCGCG
>VWYP01020121.1:71942-99920 GCA_013400435.1 Pycnonotus jocosus | reverse complement strand
TGGGGCTCGGTTCCGCTGCCCGCGATGCTCGGCGGGGCAGCCGCCCCCGCCATCCAGCGATCCCTCCCTTCTCGCCGCCGCTCGCGTCCCCGGGCCGGGCGCAGCGCGGGCCGAGCCGGAGGGAGCGATCTGCGGGCCCGGGGCTCCCCGGGTGCCGGGGACCTGAGCACGCCCCGGCGGGCCGCCCCTGCGCACCGCCGAGCATCCCAGCTCTGCGCTCGGAGGGGGTTCTTTGAGGGGCCTTAGGCGCCGGGTGCGTCCTTCTTTAGTCTCTGCTGCCGAGATGGAGAGGGAACTCTCTCGGAGTCGTGTCGGGACTGAGCTGTGCCTCCGCAGGGTCCGAGTGGCGTGGCAGAGCCGTGCGGCAGGGGCAGGATGGGGGCTGCGAAGAGCTCCCGTGGGATGGGGAGCAAACGAGGCATGGATACCGAACGCGTGAATGAGCCATCCCGGGACGGGGCAGCACGCCACGGTCTGGCGAGCCCAGCCCGGCACCAACAGCTGGCTGGGCTCCACTGCCCCGGGCTGGGACAGCACCAGCTCTAGGGCAGGTTGGCGACACCAGGTGCCCCATGCCTGGCAGTGGGGACCTGGTGGCCTCAGCTCCTGAGCGATGGTGCCTGGCAAGAGAAACATTAATGTCAGAACCCCGTACAAAATCTGAGAGGCAGAAAAGCAACGCCCAAAATGGTGGCCCGGAGGACAAGGGGGTACTGTTGTCTTGCTCTCGCTCGGATTTTGCAAAGATTTTGGATGGTTTTAGCTGAGACTGCCTGCCCCACACAGCCGTGGTGTTACTGTCACCCCTGGGGTAGGTGGTATTTTAGTGCCCTGCATGCTGACCTCCCAGACAGCGGCTGGAGTCCCTTTGCTCTGAGGCTTCTGCAAACTTTACAAGCCCATGCAAAGTGCGTGACGTGCAGGGCTATTTTTGCCACCCTCCTCCATTCAGCTCTGCCTTCTGCCAAGTAGGAGGATTTTCGTCGCGGTGACGTTCAGCTGAGGAGCATGAAGTGAGAGGCAGGTGTCCCCGTGGGTGACAGATGGGGAGTAGTCGGAGCTGGGTGTCACCAGCCCAGCACCGGCAGCTGATGCCAGCTCTCTGCCTGAGGCCATGGGTGGGAGGAGGAGGAGGAAGGCACAGAGCCAGGGATAGGCGCCCGCAGGCAGCTGGCACCAGGGACAAAGGCAGCAGGGCTGGGGAGGCGGGGGAGCTCCACTGAGCATAATGGACAAGGGGACAGCAGCAGCCTTGTCCCACCCTGTGCAGGGACCCCGAGGAGCAAGTGGTATGCGGCAGCCACATCCAGCTGGGGGAGGTGGGGAACAGCAGGACCCTCTCCCACCAGTCAGTGTCCAGGGGTGGGAGCAGGCATCTGGAGAGGGCTGGGGGTGGGGGGAGTTGCAGAGATGGTAGGCTGGGGAGGGGAAGCTGATGGTCTCCTTGCAAGGAGATGGTGGAGGCTGTGGAGCTCACTGGGAGGTGTGGGCACAGCTGAGCTGAGGACATGGGGAATGGGAGAGGGGGCTTTGCTGCAGCTGGCAAGGGGAGCCTGGAGCCAGCAGGGATGGTGGCACAGGACTGTGGCAAGGCTGGCCAGGTAGGATAGTGCTGTTGGTAGGATCTAGGGAGAGGCTAGCTGAGGTGCTTGGGGTTTCTGTTCTGGATTCCTACCCCTAGCCAGAGGCACTTTCTCCCTGTCTACATGTGGTGCCCTGAGGAGAGGACAGGGTGCAGGGCATCCCTTGGAGACCAGCCTGAAATCTGTCTCCACTTGACCTGCCCAGCTCTCTTCTCCTACAGGTAGTCAGAAGCGGGACCATGGTTGTGCATCCTCTCTTGAATGCCCAGTTAGGGTACCAGGCATTCTGCCAGGCAGGATGTTCACAAAGCAAGGCATCATCCCACCCTCTGCTCTTGTGGGGCCAGGATCCAGCCTGGTGATGTCTCAGTTGCTGCTGGGCACTCTATGATCATCATCCCAGGCGGGTGGCCTGGAAATGATGAGAGGAACATCTCCAGCTTCCCAGAGGGCAAGAAACAGCTGTTGTGACTGGCTAGGTGAATCCTCTAAGACTTTGTGAATGCCTCTCCACCCTGGCGGGGCATTACAGACCCCTGAGTGATCTGGCCCTGTGAGGATGGGTGGGCTCAGTGGGCTGTGCCTGCTGCATTGCTGCCTCCCGTCCCAGTCCAAGCAGCCAGGCTGGCTTGTGTGTGCTGGCCCCGTGGCAATCTGCACGCAGAGGCCATTGCTATGACAGCTTGCCTGGCCCTCATCCCAGCCCATTGTGTCCCTGGGAAAGGCTAGCAGGGACGTGCTGTTATCTGCCTTGGCACAGGGGGGACTCATGGAGGCCAAGGTGGGAGGTTGCCAAAGCTCTGTGAAAGGGGTCTCTCCCATCCCACATGGAGGCAGGGATCTGGCAGGCATGGTTCAGCAGTGTGTGACATGATGGAATTTTGGGGCAAGAGCTTCCTTCATGTCAGTGGGGAAGCAAAATAAGGACAGGGCAGTTCCTGTGCTGCTGGAAACAGCTGCGGGTTGGTGATAAGGCCGTGAGAAAATCCAGGGAGTCCCAGCAGGGCTTTGGTACTTAAGCAAAAACTAACAGTGGAAAATGCCACTGCTGCAGCTGGGGCAGAAACACTCAATGTCCTGTAGGAGGGGCTGGGAGAGTGCAGCCAGGGAGGACTCGGGGATGGAGGAGTGGATGAAGGCTGGCACTGCACCAGGCAGGATGTCACACCTTGCGGAGTCGAGCAGGGAGAGCTTGTCCCCAGCTGCAGGAGGGCCCTCATTAGAGGGGACTTTGGTGCGCTTTGGTCCCTGGGTCTTGCAGCAAGGCTGAGCATGTGTTCCCTTGTGCACATGCATGGCCGGGCACTCAGGGCTGGGCAGGCAGGGCACAGCACCCACAGAAACTCGCCCAGGGATGGGGAGCATGGATGGCCTGATGCTGCCTCTCCTCTCCAGCTGCTCAGGATTGACATCTGCTAGTGAATTGTATACTGTGCGTGCATAGATTTGTATACATACACACTGTCTGTTCATGCCCCCTTACACATCCAATATGGATGTCTCCCGGGGCAGGCATTAGTCTATCCAGTAGCTGGCTTCCAGCTGAGTAGCAGCACAACACCTGGTCCTTGGGATTTCCCCTATTTCATTAAGCTGGGTGGTTTGAAGGTAGACAGGGTCAGCAGGATGGGAGCAAAGCATGCAGGCAGACTCAGGTCTTGAATTTTTTGTCTTGGGACTGTCCAGCTATGGGCTTCCGCAGCCAAGTTTCCCCTGGTGGATGAATGCAGCCCAGCTGGCTCCTTGCCCACCCTGCTTCAGCCATCATGCCAGTTCTTGCAGCAGCAGCCTGGTGAGATGTGGGGCTGCTGGGGGGGGGTCTCCCCAAGCATCACGTACTCCAGAATGCCCAGCTGAGCGGGGTGCTGTGGACCCGGGGAGGAATGGGTGCTGCCATGCCACATGCTGTTTATTGTTTGGGCTATAAGGCAGCTTTGTTCTTCTCCTCAGGACACTCTGAATAACAACTCTCTGGGGAAAAAGCACAGTTGGCAGGAGCGGGTGTCCCGGTCGTCGTCCCCTCTGAAAACGGGTGAGTTCTCAGGCTTTTGGCCAGGGTCAGCTCCTTGCACCCTTTCATGGTGCTCAGGAGCCTGAGGCTAGTGATGCTGGAGCAGGAGGTTGGGGAAAGCATACCACATGGATGCAGGGTGCATGTCTGTCTTTCTCTCTACAATTACCTGAAAGGAGATTGTTAGTGAGCTGGGAGTTGCTCTCTTTTCCCAAGCAGCAAGCAGTAGGACAAGAGGAAATCGCCTCAAGTTGCACCAGGGGAAGTCTAGGTTGGATATTAGAAAAAAATGTTTTAACTGAAAGGTTGATCAAGCACTGGAACAGGGAAGTGCTGGAATCACTGCCCCTGGAAGTGTTCAAAATTTTGTAGAGGTGGTGCTTAGAGACATGGTTTAGTGATGGACTTGACAGTGTTAATGGTGGGACTTGAGAATCTTAGAGGTCTTTTCCAACTTAAATGATTCTGTGAGTCTGGGTGGCATCCCTGGACACCTTCCCTATCAGGGAACGTCCCCCTCTGTGTGGCTGTCTACACTGCTCTCCTCTCCCTACAGGTGAGCAGACCCCTCCCCATGACCATGTTTGCCTGAGTGATGAGGTCAATCACCAAAACAGCACAACCTCCACCAAAGACCGGGGCACATCCACAGAGAGCCCGTGCCGGCGCACAGCAGCCACACAGATGGCCCCAGCCTGCATTGCCTCGTCTCGGCCGCCCGAGAAGCACCAGGCCACCAGCCGGGCCCCGCCACAGGGTGCCAGCGTCGTGGTGGTGACCAGGGGCCCCGAGGCCCACCGGGACCGCATCCGCTACCAGACGGATGTGAGGCTGGAGGCCACAGAGGAGATCTACCTAACGCCCGTGCAGAAGAACTCGGACCCCCTGGAGGCTGACAAGCCGTTCCTGTCTCAGTCCAGTGAAAACCGCATGTCCATCAGCTCTGACATTGACAGCTCCAGCTATTCAGCCCTGGCAGGGAAAACCAACCCCTCCATCAGCGAGGAGGATGAGGTGCTGGATTACATGTCCTCCCCTGACAAGACAAACCTGCCCAGGGCCTCTTGTGGTGGTGGGAGTGGTGGCTCCCGGCCAGGGCACAACCTTCAGAGAGCCTCCGTGAGTTCGGACACCAGTGCCCTCTCCTATGACTCTGTCAAATACACACTGGTGGTGGATGAGAACGTGCAGCTGGAGCTGGTCAGCCTCAAGCAGTGCTACACAGGCTACAGTGATGAGAGTGACTCGGCCACAGTCTATGACAATTGCATCTCTTCACCCTATGAGTCGGCCATTGGCGAGGAGTACGAGGAGGATGCTCTGAAGCGTGACTCCGTCTGCCTCTCCGAGGACTCCACCCCTGAGGCAGACATCCACTTCTCCAAGAAGTTCCTCAATGTCTTCATGAGTGGTCGAGCACGCTCCTCAAGTGAGTGCTGGGCGCTGGGGGGAGGTGGGCTGGTGGCTGCCTGCCTGGGCATCCCTGCCTGGCCCTGGTACACACTCATGAGATAGGAAGCCACCAGCAGCACTGAGCCCCAGTTCTGCTTGCTGCAGCCTGTGGCTTTGTCCCTGGTGGTCCAGGAGGCATGGTGGGGCTTGGAAAAACTTTGTGAGTGTCAGGTGAGGGTGGCAGTAGATGTTTGAGGCTGCTCATTTGGCTTGCCCAAGTTATGGCCATGCTGAGGGGGAGGCTAAGTGAGGTCACAGGGGGCCATCATATTCCTGGCATGCCACATTCCTCTCCAAGCCCAGAAGAGCGCTGGTGGCATGTTCCAGCAGGCAGGGTTTCCCACAGTGTGGCTGGTCCCATGCAGGTGTTTGTGTTGGTGCAGGGAGCTCTTGTTCCCAGTGGGAACTGATGGGCAACAGTGCAGTGGCTCCAGCCATGCTTCTCCCTCCTGTGGCATCACATGGCTTTGTCTTGGATGAGCCATCCTGCGGGAGCCTCAGCAGACAGCCTGGCCCATGTCCTTCTCTTGGCTGTGGTGCTGATCCCTCAGTGCTGACATGTCCTCCTCTGCCTTTGTCCCCAGGTGCCGAGTCCTTTGGGTTGTTCTCCTGCATGATCAACGGGGAGGAGCAGGAGCAGACTCACCGTGCTGTCTTTAGGTGAGCTTGCAGGCACAGGCAGTGACCCCAGCCTCTATCGGGGCAAAGCTGCGCTCCCACCAAGGTGGGGCTAGCACAAACCCCAGTGTTTCTGGTGTGGGAAGCTTTGGGGAGCAAACCAGTGCCTGTAGCTCATGCCCTGCCCAGGAGCAACTTTTGCCTAGGCTGCTTCATGGGCAAGACCTCCGAGGGCCATCAGGGCCTCTTCAGGAGCAGCCTGGGTGGTGCAATAGGGGATACCCTTGCATTAAGTGCCAGGATGCTGCTGCCTGTTGATCCCAAACCTCCTCCAGTGCTTTATTTAGTGTGTCAGGTCCCCATGGCTACCAGGGCACTGCCTGGGTTGGTGATGGGTGCCCCAGCAGTGTGCCAGTGAGAAGGCCACCAGCACTGCTAGCTAGCCAGTGCCTCTCTGCCCAGGTTTGTGCCTCGCCATGCGGACGAGCTGGAGCTGGAGGTGGATGATCCTTTGCTGGTGGAGGTGCAGGCAGAAGATTATTGGTATGAGGCCTACAACATGCGCACAGGAGATCGGGGCATCTTTCCTGCCTACTATGCTATTGAAGTCACCAAGGACCCAGACCACGTAACAGGTACCAAACCTCTGTGTGCAGCCTGCTGATGTCCCCAACTTGTACCACATCCTCCCTTCTGAGCAGTCTGGTGCTGAGCTGGGGGCTAGGGGGAGGACCAAACTGGATATCCAGCAGGGAGCGATGAGCAAGTTCTGCTGTGATGCTGTGAGTTGGTACCTGCTGTTGAGGGAAGCTTTTCCTGGGTAGGGAAAAGGAGTTGGAAGATGGAGAGGGGAGATGGAGCTCAGCCCATATACCTGGTCACTAGAGATGATTCCTGCCATGTGCTCTCTTTTCCAGCTCTGGCCAAGAGCAGTGACTGGGTGGACCAGTTTCGGGTGAAGTTCCTTGGCTCTGTGCAGGTTCCCTACCACAAGGGCAACGATGTGCTCTGTGCGGCCATGCAGAAGGTAGTGTCCCATCCCATCCCAGGGAGCAGGAGTGCCTGCTCCTTCTGGCAGCAGGGCAGAGCCTCAGTGGGGCATCATCATCACTGCTCACGAGTTTCACGGCTTTGTCTGTCTCTCTGTTCTGCAGATTGCCACCACGCGCCGCCTCACTGTGCACTTTAACCCACCCTCCAGCTGCGTCCTGGAGATCAGTGTGCGTGGGGTCAAGATTGCTGTGAAAGCTGACGACTCCAAGGAACACAGCAAGGTAGTGCCCTGCTCCCAGCTCGTCTCATCCCTTCCCTAATTGCTGCTCTGAACTGGCTCATGCCGTCTGCGCTACAGGCCATGATTGCATATGAAAATTAAGGGTCTCCAGCTCACATCTGAGGGTATGAGAAACACCATCATCAGCATTTCAGGCCCATCATCGAGGTCCCCCATGCCTTACAAGGCCCCAACTCTGGGCAGTACGGCCAGCTGATGCTCTCACAGCTGTCAGGCACGTCACTGTGCTGGGATGCTGCGAGCTGAGCCATACCCGGTGATCTGTCAGCTGCTTCTAAACCTTTCTGCTACTATTTCGAGTGGTGTCCTCCAGATCTGCCCTGTAATCTCTTTATCTGGCAAGGGCAGGCTGCTGATTAGCATTCTGCATAAGTAGCCTAGTAAAGCACTTTGGGATGCTGAGCAGAGCAAAGTGAGGGCTTTGGAGCAAGCTGTTGGGAAGCCTCCCTTCCAGCTGGGGGATAGGAGTAGCTCATGGCTCTGAGTGCTGTGACAGAGCTGGGCTGCGGTTTCTACAAATCTTGCCTGTATCTAGAGGATGCCATCAACTTAGTTGCTCTTTAGACTTGTATAAATAAGTTTACATTTCTCGCTGGGAACCTTTAACACCCAGGCTTGAACTGACTTGTTTAGTTCTAAGTCATCCATTCATCTTCTATGTAGTGGTCTTTCTGAGAGCCTTTTTAGTGCAGGAGGGCTGTGTGTGCTGGTGAACAGCAGCACTGACTCTAGCCTGAGTACAGTCTGACTCAGGGCCTCCAGGGAAATCCTGCAGGAGCTACTGGCGGTAAAGGCAGCTGGGGTGAGAGCCAGCCAGGCTGCCTGGAAAAGCTCCCTTTGTTCAGGTGCTTGGAGCAATCTTGAAATTGCTGCTGATAGCAGCCCAGGATTAGGCTCCAATTAATTTCACTCCTCAGTCTCTAAGTGCTTATTTCCAGTGGCCAGAGACTAGCTGCACTGCAGGGGGTGGGGAGAAAATCTCTGACAGTTCCCCTCTCTCTCTCTCTCTCTCCCCCAGGTAAACAAGTGTAGCCATTTTTTCCAGCTGAAGAACATTTCCTTTTGTGGGTACCATCCAAAGAACAACAAGTGAGTAGCAGGAAAGTGTAGTGCAGCTCTCAACATCAGTAGCTCAGAAGCAAGGCTTTGCTGTCTTCCTGCTCCCTGGGGGTAGCACAACTGGGGCTAGGAAGGAAAGAAGATGTTTCCTAGAGCCCCAGTTTGGAGGGCTTCCCTTCTCCTGTGAGCCCAGTGCTGCAGCTCTGGACATGGGCCGTGGCATGACCCTGGGGTGGCCACCAGGATTTATCAGGGGAGTTTCAGGTCCCAAATCCCTATGCTTAAGTCTGGATACATCTCAGAGATGCTGGGATACCTGTGTCTGCTGGTCTGCTGGTCCAGTCACATCCACTTTCTTTACCCTTAGATATTTTGGGTTCATCACCAAGCACCCTGCTGACCACAGATTTGCCTGCCATGTCTTCGTCTCGGAGGAGTCCACGAAGCCACTGGCGGAGTCTGTAGGGTGAGTCCTGGCTGGGCAGGAAAGGCTGGCTCATAGAGGGCAGAAGGAGCAAGACAGCCAGGCTGAATCCTGCCATCTCCCCATACGTGTGGGGCTTGGACCTGGCCCCAGGCTGGCACCTCCTCCTCATGTGGGATGCTTGGCATGCGAGCCAGGGCTGACAGGGCTATGGGCATCATATTCCTGACGGTACTGGAACAAGTCCCAGTGCAAGGCTTTGCAGGCAGATGGCTGAAAGTCATGCACTGTGCAGGGAATCAGAGCAAGGATGGACACCTTGTGGCTCTGATGGCAGCTCTGGGGCTAATGCAGAAGAGGTCAGGGGCTGGGGGGTCAAACAGGCCACAGGGTAGGGAGTGAGGGTCAGGATGGAAACGAGGATCTGAAATTGCCTTGTGAGGAGGCTGCTGTTAAGCTTTGCCTGGTGCTGTGTTGCAGGAGGGCTTTCCAGCAATTCTACAAGGAGTATGTGGAGTACACGTGCCCCACAGAGGACATCTACCTGGAGTAGGGGCTGGCACAGGCACCTCCTGCACAGCTAGGGCTGCAGTCTCGCCCCTTCCCCGTGTCGTGCATGGACAAGAGCTGCTTTGAGCCTGGAGGAGGAGCGGGCCCGGGGCAGGGCTTCCCGGGCACGGAGCGCCGCCTCTTTTCGTGACTCCCCTTCCTTGGGCTGGGGGGACGGGAGGGGGGAGGGCTGGACAAATTGTGTTTATTGTACAAAATACTCTTAGTTTATTCTATTGCAGAAGCACCCGCTGGGTGCCCTGCTTGTGAGCAGTTGGTGGGGGCAGTAGTGTGCTCGTGCCCTTTCCAGCTGCAGGCTGGGGTGACAGCATCTCCATGGCACAGCTTCCCGTCACATCCATCTGGGGTGACTTTTAATTGCGGTGGCAGAGTCAGTCTCTTGCAGTATGATGACACAGCAGCTACAGAAAACAAGACCCACATGCTGGCTCCTGCCTGGGAGATGGGATCACCTCCCTCCCAGGCCCTGGAGAGATGGCTGCTGGGCAGGAGTGGCAGAGGAAGCCCCAGTATCTCCTCTGCCAGAACCAGAATGAGACAGCTTTCCCCTGCCTCTGTCCCCATCCCCACCCCTTCCATCTGGTATCCATGCCCTGGGGAGGGAGAAAAATTCCCCTCATACCTCCCTGCAGTAACTATACCTTTGGGAGGGAAGCCTTTCTCTGCCCCTTTCCCCTCCCCCCCAGGCTGCAGGTGGCAGAGGCAGGGCAGGGGCACCCCAGCTCAGTGGGGCTCAGCCCCTGCACAAAGCTGGCTGTCTGCCCAAAATGGAGCAGGGAAGGGCTAAAGGCTGCAGGGAGCTGTGCAAAGCACCAGGGAGGTAGAAGAGCTCTCCCGGTCCCTGCAGCCAGTGATCTCTGTGCTTCAGCTGGATCTGCTGTGATGGCAACATCTATTAAATATGGTGGTTCATGGAGCAGAGCTACCGTGCTGTTTGTTTTCCGCTATAAGGAGTTTGGGCCCTGCCTCCCTCTTTCCTTTGGGGCCCCAAGAGGAGCTGGAATTTCTCAGTATTGGTCCAAAAGCCCTGGCTGCAGTCCTGGGAGGCCAGAGATCCTGCGATGATCTGAAGGGACTTTGTCAGCTGTATCTCCAGCCCTCACCTGCTGCGCTGTGTCGGGCGCGGGTGCACACTGCCTCACAGGCGCCCGTCATCGTAGTACTCCAGCAGGTCCAGCCCGTCGCGCTTGTTTTTGTGAGCTCTGCGCAGCTCCGCCGGCCGCGCCGGGGCCGCCCGCGTTCTGAACCAAGGCTGCTTGGGTTTGATGCCGTAATCTGCGGGTGCAGCAGAGGCTGGGCCCAGCTCTGGGACAGCCACCCACCTGGTGGGGTGAGTGCGTGGAAAGGGGGCTCAGTGGGGTGAGGAGAGCACTGTACCATCCACCAGGCCGAAGTGCTTCTGTGGAAGCTCCAGGGGAGCAGAGAAATCCTCAGGAACTGAGTAGCTGTCCCTACTGAGGAAAACAAGGGCCAGGAGTGAGCCAAGGTCCTACAGCACTTACCCAGGCTGGCACAAGAGCTCCCGTGTCCTATATCTTCCACCCAGTCTGGCCAGCTCTTGAGGCCTGGTGCTGCAGGTCCCAGCCCATATCAGGGGCCCCAGAGCCCCTGCAGGTACCGGGGCAGGGAGGATGAGGAGGAGGGAAGTGCCATCACCTCTGGTGCACAGGCTGTGGAAGTGCAGCCCCCAGCAGCAGGGCGAGCAGCAGCAGGCAGCACAGCATGGTGCACACTGACCGGTTCCACTTGTTCCACAGCAAGGTCACAGAGGAGCCACCTTGGTTGCCCAGGACACCTGCTGGGTGGGGCAGGGGACATGGCCCCTCCCAGGTGCGGCTGCTGTCCCTTCCTACCTTGTCCCCTTGAGGTCCTGGGCTGCCTCTGCAGCCCTGCCAGCTGCTGAGCCTTCATTGTGCTGGTACATGTCCCTCTGTAGAGCCAAACCTCCAGGGCCGTCCCTGTCCCTCAGCACCTCCTTGTGCCTTCCTCTCAAACCCTCCAAAAGTAGACCCTTGCATCTCATCTCACCACTGTCCCAGGAGCAAACACTTCTGCATCTTCCTCTGCTAAAAGACTAAGCAAAAGGAGCATAGTTCCTTCATCACGGCTTTTCTGTGCTGCCATTACCATGTTGCAGGGCCTTGCCAGCTGAGATGGCAACACAGACCCCTGGCAAAGTCCTGTGGTCCCCAGCTGTAGTGGCCCATGAGGGATGTGTGTGTGGGACTAGACTTCCAATGCTGGGTGCTGCTGAGGCAGGAAGGCTGTGAGCCCTGCAGCCTGAGAATCCTTCAGGGATGGTTCAGATAGGAATGTTCCTGATACCCACTTGAGGCACACTCACTACCCAGACAGCTGCCTGTGGGGCAGCTAACTAACCCTTTGTCCTGGCCAAGGGAACTTCCACAGCAGCTCACTGTGCAGCCTGGCCCCTCAACTGTCCCCCTGTTAGAAGAGACACAGGCCTCTCCTAGGCCCTTTATTAAACATAGCACAGCAGATTTGCTGAATTAATTGCTTCTCCTCTGCCCTTGGCCAAGCCCCCAAGCACTGGCTGGCAGCCATTCTGCAAACCCTTTTAACACACATTAGGTGCTAGGAAAGCAGCCTGCACACTGCAGCTCTGTGTACCCCCAGGAGAACCCCAGGACTCTGGGAACTGAGGCAGGCACTTGGAATTACAGAGGCTATAGTAATCAGCTGAGCAACATGTGGGGCTCTCACTGACACAGGCCAGAGCAAAAGAGTTCTAAGGGACAGAGTATCCCAGCACAGACAACTGCAAAAGCTGCTCTTTCTGACAGAGAGACCTGCTGGCAACCAGATACAAGGGATCCTGTGCAAAGAGGCAGAGGCTCTTCAGCTCAGTTCTCTCCATCCAGTCAGTTTATTTGACAGACAAATCTGCTCCAAGCAGATGGGCCAGGCATGGCCAACACAAGCAGGCTGCAGGTCAACCTCAGCGCCTTGACATGTGAGAGAGACAGCGCTCTCCAAAAACCACTGCCCTGGCTTTATTAGAGCGCAGCTGTACAGAAGAAGGAAAATCAAGTGCTTCAAAAAAGAGGTTGCCCCATCACTATCACTGCAGCCACAGAAGGGTCCAGAGAAATAGGTGGCCAGGGTCTCCCCATGTGTTTAGTGTCCATCATTCACACTTAGATCTGTTTAAAAAATCACATACAACCCCCTCCCTGCTCTGCAGAACAGGAGCTTCTCATTTATGATTTAACTGAAAATTAGACATTATCAACATCCCTCCCCCAGGCTGCTTGCCCTCCTCAGGAATGTCCAGCCATGATTTTAGCAGAGAGTAATCATCTTCTTATCAGCCCCAGTTATAGAAATAGATTTTCTGCCAAGCAGGCAAGTAATCCATCAGTGGCCCTGAAACAAGAGAAAAGAGGGATCATACATGTAGAAAGGCAACAATTTAATGCTGTGTGTCTATGGGGTATATCCCCCACTTCTCATTATGATCCAAATAACCCCAAATCTCCACCTACACAACTCAGATGAACCCAAGAATAAAAGAGTTACTTTTGCCAAGATGTAAAGGAACACTGCAATGTGGTGCCAGAGATCAGAGCAGGATCAAGAGGAGTGTGAAACATGGTCAGCATGGCCATGGTGTGGGACACCAACCATTCCCTCAGAGCTCACATGTTTAAGCTCCAGTGAGAAACAGGGTCTACAGTGTTCAAGGGGAAAACCCACATGCAGAGAGTCAGGAGAACACTGCTGTGACAGGGAAGAGAGAAGATAACTCAGCAATAGTGAGCAGGTGCAAACACAGAAGCATCTGCTTTAGAGCAAAAATGCTTATATTGCACAGGGCTTAATGCAGGCTCCAAAGCCTCGCTGAAATCACTAATTGGAGGAAGTGGCTCCTGAGATAGACAGCTTTGTGACCTCCCCAAAGAAAGGGCAATCCCATGATGCCAGGCTGATGTAATGTCACATCACCGCCATGAATCACTCCACAAAAGGATTATTAACATCAGGGAAGAGTGGGGGGAAATGAAATGCTGGCCTATAATAAAGGGATCCTCTGGTGAAGAACTACAACAGAGACCTGCTTTGGCCCTCTGATTTACAGCCAGTTTCTGCCTGGTTCAATACTTCCAGGCATGCATTTACCCCTCACATCCACATTGCAGACTAGGGATCAAGGGAAAGATGAGAACAGTGCTGCAAAGCTGGGGGCCTGGTGTACCAGCTGAGGTGCAGAAAGGAAGCCCAGGAGAACAGGCCTAGGTGGCAGATACCGTGATCTGCAGCCTCAGGGCACACAGAGGTTTACTACTGTCATCAAGCCAGGAAACAATATTTTCCTTCAGCATTTAAGAATTACTCAAGCATCAATACAGGGTGCTCTAGTGCTAACCTCTCTTGGGACTTCCCAATTCCTTCCCCAGATTGGAAACCAATTGACAAATGTTCCCATGAGCCCTCTTTTTCTTCACCAGATAGAAATGGGGATATAACTGTGGGACCCACTTACGTGTGATGAAGCCAACTCCAGGCACATAATCAGCCAACAAGCGCAGAAGGAGGAGGATCCTGCCCCTAGAAAGGGAGAGAGTATGAACAAGTCCAGCCAGACATCTGCCCCAGCTGTTGAACACACAAACAGCAATGGCAGCTGTTACACAAGCTCAGGTTAACCTGGCCAGAGGCACCCACACATCTTCAGATCTACTCACCCAGTCCTCTGACACTATTTCAGTTAAAAGAGAAAATTTCAGTAAAAACCCAGCAAGGGCCCCTTACTCTGAATATCGGTCGTAGAAAGGAGATCTCAGCAGGTAGTACAGCAGCAGGATGGTTCGCCGCCTCAGCTCCGCCCGCTCTCGTCTGTTCAGGTCTTTCAGATCACTCAGCAAACTCAGACTGGAAGGAGGAGGGCAGAGAGCAAAGTCAAGCAGTCAGCAGGGAAAAGAAAGCGGGTTTCTAAAGCCCTTCATGCTCAGCTCCATGCAGAGCAGCCTGCACAAGCTCAGAACAGAGAGCACCCTAAGTGTTGTAGATGAGTCAATCCCCAAGCTAAAGACCAGCCCCGGTGTGTACTTCTCTCAGTAGGGTCTGCCCAGGACTGGGGAATGGGGAAGTGTGATGCCCAGCCACCACCAAACCAAGCACCAAGGAAGAATCTTCATCAGACTGACCTCGAGATGTCCAGGACTGCCGAGAGGAGCCAGGGCTTCCATGATCTCTGGCCCCATACTCCTAAACTCAATACTAGAACACACAGTCAAGGAATGAAAAGATGAGAGATTCCTAACAAGAGGCATGCAGAGAAGTGATTGCCTGCATACCCACAAAGGTCTGCCAAGTGCAGGCGAATACCCCCTAAGGCAGGGCTGGAGGCCGCGGGGAAAAGGGCTGGAGGACTTGCCTCTACAGCTCCGGTGCTGAGGCCAGCCACTAAAGTGTAAGAAAGGGAAGAGTGCCGAGTGCCGTGTCCAAGCAGAGCGGCGCAGGGAGCGGAGCTGGCGAGGCACTGCCCTGCACCCGGGCCGAGCCCGCAGCACCCTCTGCCGGCACCGCGAGCGCTGGGAGCCCACACGGAGAACGGCAGGATACGGTGGAGCAGGGGGCGGGTAATGTAGATGGATTCTGCGATGGTTTCTTGGAGACCCAGAGGAGTGGGAGGCTGGTTCATCTCCTCCGCTCTTCGGCTCTGCGACTCCTCCCTCTGCTGGGGGGATCCCCAGTGCCGAGACTGCAGGGAAGGGGCTGAAACAAGCAGGTCTGGTTACTAACACAAATAAAAGATTTGTTCCTGCTGGAAACTAGGTATCACACGACTGCTAGTTCACTCCACCTGGAGCCCTTCACCCCCACAGCCAGTTGGATGGGGAGAAAAATCAGAAAAAGGTAAAACTCCTGCACTGACATAGAACAGTTTAATAATTGAAATCAGGTAAAATAACAAAAATAACAGTAATGAAAAGGAAGATAACAAAACCCAAGAAACACAAGTGATGTATAACCGCTCACCATCCTCAGACTGATCCTCATCCCATTCCCAAACAGCGATTGGCCCCTCTCAACCAACTCCCCCAATTTATACAGTGGGCATGATGTTCTCTGGTAATGGAAGATCCCTTTGACCAGTTCAGGTCACCCGTCCGGACTATGCTCCCTCCCAGCTTTTTGTGCATCTCCGCACTAGCAGAACCCAGGAAACTGAAAAGTCCTTGACTTAGTAACCACTACTTCTCAACAACTTACAGTATCAGTTATAATAATGTCATCAACATTATTCTCATACTAAACCCAAAACTCAGCACTGTACCAGTTACCAGGAACAAAACTAATTCCATCCCAGCCCAAACCAGGACACCTTCCTATCATGTTTCCCTTCTTTCTGCACTGTGAAGATGTGAAACAGGAAAGCTCGAAGACGTGCTTGTAAGATCTGTGCTCCTCAAAGCGTAACCATGACGAAGAGCTGTCTCTGTTGCACGGCTCACTTAGGAAAACACAATTTAAGTGCTAGCCTTGCAGCATGTGTCTGGTTGCTTTGATACCCCCACCCACCCACAGTGGGCCCAGTGAGTGGCAAGGTATGTCCCAATACAAAGTTCTACCCTTTACTGCTCATACCCGTGTCATCCATGAAGGCATAGAGCAGGAAGCTCAGGCTGAAAAACAGGCTCAGCTACTTACTGCTCTGTAGAGAGCGCACAACACGGCTGGAACGCCTGCCAACATAGGTCTGATCCTTCCCTGAGGAGTCGTCTTCCATGCCTGCAGAAGAAAACAGCCACAGGGGTCACGCTTCAAAGCAATACTCTTCACACCCCACAGCTGGCAGCACCCTCCCCTACACTGCCACCAAGAAGAGTAGACTGAAAGGCTGATTTAGTGCAAACTGGACCATTCTGCAGGGCCTAACAGTAGGCAGAGGGTGAAAAGGTAAATCTGCCTGACATTGCCCCGGTCTAGATCCTCTTTCCTCATCATTAGACAAGGGCACGTGCAACCTGACTCATGGTTCAGCCAGAAGTTCCCGGCTCAGACTTCTCCATCCCCTCCTTCCAGATAGTAGGATCACCCTGCCACTAAGCTAACCCATCCTCTGCAAAGGGTGGAAAGTTCAACACAGCCTTGACTACAGAAACCTTATGGTTCCATGTGCTGCACAAGCCACTGCTCTGATGAGTAATTCTAGCAGGACAAGACATGTGGCTCAGCAAGGCACCAAGCCAATGATGACAACACCGTGGGCTCACCTTCACGGTGGAGAGGCTGTTGCTTCTCCCTGTTCAGTGGCACGATGGGAGGAGACATCTGGATGCCAGCTTTGTACCACAGCAGGAGCAAGAGACGAAGGATGGCTCTGTGAACAGACACATGGAAGTCTTCAAAAACAGACTATGGAGCTGGGTTTCTTTTACACTGGAGAGACGGCTTCCACAGAAGAGGGAAACTCTCAGGTCTCTTCAGAGCAACTGGCAAGGTGAGAGGTGTAAGTGCTCCCTTCTGTGGCACAGAATCCAGTAAATTGTGGAGCTCCAAATTCCCCCAGCCTCAGGGACTGGCAGCTCAGTCCTGTGTGGGATTTTTTATGGGGTACTATGGAGTGCCCTCCAGGTCCCCTTTCCAAGTGCACGCTGCCCCTTCCCCTCTGCCCGCAGCACTTACTTAGCCAGCTGGATGAGGACAATGATGGTCCACCGGCCCATCTCCCCCCACACCCTGGCTGTCCCCATCTCTGCAAAGACCTCCACGCATTCTAGCACACTCAGCCAGGTCAGCAGCTTCTGCTGGGGCAGCGACTGCAAAACACAGAGGGGAGGAGGGGGACAGGATGCAGGTTCTGCTCGGTAGTTAAAGAGGGCAGAAACACAGCCCAGTCTGGTAGGACTCTCAGAAATAAGCATCAAGTGGCCTTGGAAGTCACAGCTCTAGAAACAAAAAGCAATGTCTTCACTGTGGCTAGAGCCTACACACAAGTATACTTATCTACCTCCAAGCAGGGGCAGACTGAGACATCACAGTATTATATGGAGTTAGTACTCCAAAAACAGGGAGAACACCACATATCCGTTTTATATTGCCTCTACCCCAACTGACACAGCAGGATAACCTCCTGGGTTGTGGCACAGTGCCTGAACTCCACAGCAAAACTCTCCCCTCCTCCTCATCCCAGAGCTGAGACGCAAGACAACCTTCTCTCTGGACAGAGCTGATGAGAGAGTGTGCTTGGAGCAGAGGGAAGGGGACCCAGAGTCCACAGCCACACCAGAGTGAATGCCAGCTGAACACAGCATCAGCCTAGATTTCAGGCATGAACCCCAAGACAGTGGCTGCTCTTCCAGTGTAAGTCTCTGCTCTCCACATGAGAGCTTACTACTGCTGTCAACCACAGGATTTGATCCACTAAAAAGCATCCATAAAGACAATACAGCTGGAATTCTATTCAACTCTAACCAGGGAAGCAAACCTTTTGCATTTCTATTTGTTACACACCATTTGTTACAGCTCCATTCAGGGAACTGCCTACACCCAACCCACACACTGCACAGGTTTGTAACAGAAAAGCCTTGTCTGGAAAAAACCAACTTCTCCCCCATTCCCCAAAGGGTTCAACAATGCTGGGAGCCAGCCTGGGGCTCATGCAAGAGAGATATTGCAAGTAGCAAGGTGCTTACATTTGTTTTACTCAATACAATATGCAAAGGAAGAGTCTGACAGATGGAATTAGAGCTTCAGTGCTCCGGAGCCACTGCTGTGTAAACAGCAATGGTTTATTCATCAACACTTCTACCTAGCTCAAGTTCTGAGCTTCTCAAAAAAGCCTGTGAAGCTTCTAGTGCAAGTCAGGGCCTGATTTCTGTGGTCCAGAGAGTGCTCCAGCCACACCTCCAAGGCAGAAGCTACAGGACAGGGCTGCTGTTTCACTTGCATTCAGAAGTTGCCTCTGGTTTCTCCATACCTGACCGCAAAGAGAGGCCACAGCAAAGACCTGTTAAGTTTCTACAGACACTCCCTGAAAGCTCCTGCAAGGAGAGTAGCATATGTCCCAAATCCTCCTCCCACACACTCCAGCCTTACCACTGGCAGACTTTGCTGCAGGTCCTTTCGGAGAATCCAGTCGTTTAACAGCACGAGGAGGTTGGAGGCAGAGTACACTGGAAAAGGAAGAGAGCAACGCAGAATGGATGTACAGAAAGCAAGACAAACCGGCCCTGCTGCCTCTGTCCCCGACAGGGGACGAGGGAAGGAGGGCAGCAAAATGTGCAGACTCCTCCTAGGAGATGGCCGCGAATGCAGCCAGTCATGGACAAAAGCAGGGCCCGGAGAGCGAGACCCGCCTGCACCCGGGCAAGGGCACAGCACCGGTCCCGACCCCGACCCGCTGCCCACTTACCCAGCTCCGACAGCGCATGCGAGTCCGAGAAGCGACCTGGGAAGGGAAGAGAGCGGCTACAGCGAGCGTCCGGAGCGGGGGTGCCCCCACTCCCCCCTGGGTCCCGCTGCCCGCATCCCCGCGGCGCAGACCCCGGCCGGAGGGATGAAGGTTCGCCCGCCTCCCCGCTCCCGCACCTGGCAGCAGGTAGGACAGCCCCCGCACGGTGCCCTCCAGCTGGGCCGTGGCGGCTNGGGGCGGAGGTTTGAAGGAGCGGCGGCGGCCGGGCAGGTAAGGGTGGGCTGGGGCTGTCCCGAGCGGGGGCGCAGTTGCCGCCGGGTGAGCGGCTGGGGTGCGGTCAGTTCTGGAGGGGCCCGGGAAGGAGTCGTTCCTCGAGGGGGCGGGGGTCTGCCCACGCGTGGGTCCGGCGCTCCGCGGGGCGGCCGGGGGCGGTGTGCGGGGTACCGGCCTCCTGTCGGGGGCTGCTCCGGGGAGCTGCCGGCGCTGGCTGCGGCACCGGTAAAAAGTTCCCGGTAGCGCTGGGGAATGAGAGCGGGCGCTTGCCCCTCCGTCACCCGCCGGGGAGCCGCGTGCGGCACCCCCAGTCCCAGCCAGGGGCTCCCATGGGCACCCGGGTCGCTGCTTGCCCGGCAATGGGGAGCCTCACTCTGCACCTGGCCGGGGCTCTGCGTGGGAAAGGGTGAGGTGTGACCGAGGAGGCAGGGACAGCCCCGCTCCGCTCGGCGCTGAACGGCCCGTGCCCACTCGCTGGGTGTGGAGCAGGGGAGGTGCTGCCCTGGGGGCACGGAAAGGTCGGGGGCCCTCGGGGACGGGGGCTTTCATCCTCGCGGCCGTGCGTGACAGTGTCTGTCCCCGCCCGGGGCCGGGGGGACCGGAGCGGCGAGCAGAAGGGCGGTGGTCGCGCCGTGCAGCGGGGGCTCTCCCGGAGGCACGCAGGACTCGCACAGCCCCCGCTGCGCTCGGTGTTTGCCGCACTAGCACGGGTGTCCCCGTCCGCAGGCGGGAGGAGGCGCGGGGCCCGCCTGGCTGCAGCCTGTTGCAGAAGTGGCTCCAGCCTGTGCCCGGTCCCGCAATCTCCCTCCCTCCGTGCCGTGCCCTGCCCCGGCTCTGCCTCTCGCTCAGCCGAGGCTGCTGACCAGCGCCCCTGCTCGCAGCCGGGCCTGGCTCCGCACGCTGCCCGGGGTAAAGATCGGCGGTGCCCGGGGCCTCTCGCTTCGTGGCCTCTCGAGTGCGCACAGAGCTGGGCCGAGCCGCCCCTCCTTCCTCCTGTCCGGTTACCTCCGCACAATGGGCACAGTGTGTGCCTGCGGCTTCCTCGGCGGGAATTACAGTTGCATGGGCAGGCACTTTATCCTTCCTGATCTCTCCTCTTCCCCGGAGGGTTTGTTTTCCAGCAGGCTGAGTTCAAAAAGGGCACGAGATACCGCTGGCAAGCAGTCTGGCGCTAAACAAACCTTTTTAGTCAGAATCACATGGATTAGACCCAACTTTCCATTCACATGCAGTGCTACCTGCGAGTTTCTCTGAATTTCACGGTGGCTAGGCTGCTACTGTAAGTGTAAAGGTGGATGAGATAGCACCCAAAGCCCGAGGTCTCCAGCACAGCTTACTGGGGTAGGTGTGTGCTGCTGGTGACTCTAGGGGCATATCCAGTGCAGACTGCCAGAGCTGCTTTTCTTCAAGGAGATGTTCTAGCTCTGCCAGACTGCAATCTGAGAGCCGGCTGCCTAGGAGTCTGCCAAAGACACCTTGTCTTCAGCCAGAGGTGAAGCTTGATGCACAAAGTCCTTGGGCTACTCTGAACAGCACAGCTAGATTCTGTCCCCGAGTAAGGAGCATTTTGGCAGATGCTTTCTCTTTACCCCTTGCCCTCAAACTCCCACCAACTGTGTCATGTCCCCTTTTGTTCATCTCCTGCTTGCAGCAAGTGGGTTTGGAGGACAGTTTTAATAGCATCATGCTGCCTTTTTATGGTAAATATGTTGCAAGGGAGCACTGCTTCAGAGCAGTAGCAAGTCCATGAGACTGAGCAAGACTTAAATTGCCTCGGCTTATGGTGCCCATGGTGTGTGTGGCAGCAGGAGGTGTAAGGCTGGGCTGAGGGACTAGTTTCTCTTTTGGCTGTGCCCAGAATGATCTAGGAGCAACTCTTTCCTTAGTGCTTACTGTCAGTCTGGGTGCTGAGGGCTTGTGCTTACTGGAAATCCGCTGGCTGTAACCGAGGCCAAATAGTTCCAATGCTCTAATGATGAGGGGTGCAGGCTCAGCACTAACGGTAAGAAAAGAAGCAAACAGAAAAAAAAAAAAAAAGCAAATGTTCTGCCAGCCCATCTGTGGGTACAGTGCTGAAATCCAGCTTGCTTGGCTGCCAGTGTCTTGCTCTTTGCTCAGATCCATGAGACCATGCCATTTCTGGGAAGCCTGACTTCAGGTGCATCACTGCCATGGTTGTAAGGCAGTTCATCCTGAGTAAGCTTCAAAACACATCTTTCAGAGTGCTGGGGTGAGGATGTTTTCATACAGTACCTCTCAGGGTTGGAGCTGGGGAGCAGGATGTGGGAGGATACACTCAATATACTGATGCTTGGCTGTGTCTTGGGAGCGGAGTAGTTGGGGTGAGAAGTGGATATTCTCCCCAGCCTTGTTTTCCTGCTGACCTTCCCTTGCCAGAAGGGAAGCAGCCTGGCAGTATGAGGTCAGGGATGTGGATCTTTTTGGCTGTGGTTGAAAGCGAGCAGTTGTGATGAAGAATGAGATGGCCCTTCTGGCCCTCTCTTTAGGGCCTCCCGTCCTGCCCTTAGCTCTCACACCATGGTCTGGCTATGTATTTTCTTTGCTTCTGGATGAGCTCAGCCAATACTTTGGGATAGCTAAGGATAAATTATGAATTGCTCCAAATAACTTGTAGATGGAAGCATGTCCAGGGAGTATTTTAGTCCCTGTTATGTGAACCCTGCCTAGAGTGGAAGGACTCATTCACTCATGATATCCCACTGGAGGCCAACACCTTTTAGGAGAGCTCCAAATCTCTGTCCAAATGAGGAGACAAGGGCAATAAAGCACACCAGGTTCTGAGCATGGCAATGCTGGTGGTGGTAGCTTGTACTTCTGATTTTGGAAAGTCTTCCTGGGGTCTGGAAGTGCAACAGCTGGCAGAGGAAGCTGGTGGTGTAGTACCTAAGTGTTCCTGAAGTGTTGCTGTCAGTTCTGTTACTTGAAGCAGTCGTCTGATGGGAAGGGAAATCCGGGTCAAACAAGCTTAAGGGGCCTTTTAATGTGTGTTTTGACTTGGAGGCATTTTGTTGCTGTTCTCTGTCAGGGTGCCCCTGCCCTTCCCAGCTTAGCTCAGACTTGGCATCTCTGGAGGAAGACTCTTTTTGGCTTCCCAGGAGGAGCAACATGTCTGGCAATGTGTGCAGAGCCCTGCTGCGAGATACTGACTGCCTCCTGCCTCCAGATGCCTTTTCCAGAAAGCCATTTAGAGCCACAGATTGTTACTTGGATAACTCCCTTCCTTGATTCATTAGCAATGTGCAGTCTCTCCTGTAATACTCAAATCTGCCTGTGCCAAGGGCTGAAAGGGAGAGGCCATGTCTTTTAATAACCATGTGATGCAGTTGGAAAAACTCTTGGACACGTAATTCTCTGATGGCCTGAGCTGATGGAAGCACTCCAAGGGAGAGATACAGCTGGGCCCTGAGGGAGAAGGCACTGCAACTGCTTTTGGAGATGTGAGGGGTAACTGCTTGTGGCTTCTGACCTTCCTTTCCCCCAACGTCACCCTAAGCGCTCCTGACCCCACCTGGAGAAGGCAGCAGACATGGAGATCGGTCCCACTACACTGCAGATCTTGCACCTCCTGTGTGTGGTGCTGTGTAAATAACTGCAGGTGGCTGGGTTGTGGCCATATGGTGTGGGCTTCATCCTGGAGAAGAGGCTCTGGCCATGTGTGAATGGGAACTCTGCTGTCCCAGTGATGCTGTGGTGGATCCCAGTGGACAGTGCTGCTGTGTGACAGGCACATATCTGGCACTCCCCAGTCAGTATTATCTCTGTTGAAGAGGCCTTTGCTTTTCAAGCTCTTTGCTGTTGAAAGTACTCAGTGTTGTTACCAGCAGCTTCTGCTTCCTAGCCCAGGTGGAGGGACTTGGCTCTTACCTGCTGAACTGTGCCCAGGAAATACAAAGCTCTGGTCCATCTGGGTGAGGGCTGTGGGGTATGTGCCAGGAGAGTTTGGCACTCAGGTTCATACCCTGTTCCTACTGCTCCAGAAGTACCCATCTCATGAGTTTCCCCTCTTAGACCCCTTTGGTCTGAGGTGGGAGCTGACCAATCAGGACAAGCAGAGTGGGGATGATGCAGGAGACAGATGTCTGTATACTGACATGTGCTGGAGGATCCATTCATGTCTTCTCTCAATGGCTGCCACTTGGTAGCCAGAATCTGATGGAGACTCACAAAGCAGAAGTTTTGTTGGGCCTTGTTGCTGAAGCATGGTTTTGCTGAACAATGCAGTGCTGTACTTCACTCTTTGAATTGCTGGATTTCACTGTTCAGGTAGCAGCTGTTGTTACTATTTTTTATTTCCAGCCCTTGTTGGGATTGATGTCACCTCCCTTCTGTCATATTGTGCTGTGCCAGGCTGGCCTGGGGTTTGCTGTGGCTAGAGGGGTGCAGGAATACAGCACACTGCACACTTGTTTCTCTGTTTTGGTTTTTAAAACAGGTGGGACAGACCAGATACATGCTTTTAGTAGGTTTTTACCTGCTTTTAAGGTCCTGCTCCTGCTGCATCTTAGAGCAATGATGTGTGGAGAGAGGGTCTTTAAAACAAAATTCCCAATTCTTCTCCTATTCCTTTGCCCCACCATATTAGTATGCCTGTGCTTCTGTTTTGGGCTTTCTCCTGATAAGGAGCTAAGAGTCCTTCTGGCCTCCTGGGAGAAGGACTTATCCATTTCATCCTGCAGTTATGGAATGTGTGTGCCCAGTGCTGTGGGAGTTGGAGGAAAGGGGTGCCCTGGCAAGATCCCAGCAGAGGAAGAGGATTTCCTCTGAGGAGGAGTAACATGTGCAGACTGCTCTGCTCTCTTCAGCACAAGAGAGATGCATGCATGATGGTTTTTGCCTGGTTTCTCTCTCCTCTGCCTTTACTCCTTCTCTCTCCCTCTGTGCATCTATTTGGATAGGCTCTCTAAACTGCCATTATGGGGCTGCCCAGAGCTTGTCACGGGGGCTCAGGTTACTGCACATGATAGTTAATCCCTTTATTGCCTCACAAGTTAGACACTTGCTGCTGCTATCATGTTTGGGAGGGGGCCAGAGAACTTGCATCCCAGCTCCTGATCCCCCAGCTCCTTATCCTGCTGAAGCATTGGTGTGAGGACTCCTATGTGTTGCGATGGAACATGGCGGCTGTGGCTTTGCCAGCAATTCTGGGGACATGCGTACACCCCTCCTTGCCTGGGTGGGAACATGCCAAGGACAGTGCAGTGAACTGGGACTGGGAATAAGCAGCGTGCAGATAGTCATTCTCCCCTGGGCTGTCTGGGTAGCCTTGGGTGACACTGAGCCATGCTTTGTGACAGGCTGGAGGACAGGGACAGGACCAAGGTGTTGGGTGCTCTTATTTGTGACTCTTGGATGTGCAGGGGCCTGTCCTCAGAGCTCTCCTATGCAGTAGCACTTCACGTGACTCTCTTTTGGGTTTCAGGTGATAGCAAGCTCCAAAACTCTCAAGTACAGCTGAGATGTCTTATCTGCCCTTCAAGCTGAGAATCCTTGGTTAGAGGGGGGTCCTCACAGGCACCACCAGGCTGTGCCAACTTCTCCAGCTGTTCCTAGCCACTCCTGCAATATTGGCAGCCTTCAAAGGTTAGTTATAATGTATGTTAAGTAGATGGTTTACATGTGGTTGCTCCCTTGCTGTTTTAGTGCTTCTAAATTAGTAAACATGGGATAATTGCATGGCGGAAGGGCTTGGCTCTGTGGGTATTTGGAACCTGCGGGAGGCTCTGGAGACAACACCAGCACTTGCAAGCCCCCATAGCCCAGTTCTCTGGAGGCAAAGACCAGATTATCCACAGCAATCCTTTAAATAAAGTGTGATCCCATCTCTGTAGTTGTTCACCTGAGTGTGCATGTCTGGGTCCTTCTCCCCAAACAATACTATGGTCTATTGCTTATTTCTTGTGTAGTGGGCAGTAAGTCACTGGGACCTGGACTGAGAAGCTGGAACAAGCTCTGTGGGCCAGGGAAAATGGGAAGACTGCCTTCTGAAGGCTGGGAGCTTGTTGTGGCATTGTTCTGTCTTAGCAGCTTCTTTTCCCTCTGTCCATTACATCAAGTGTTTCTTTGGGGCCACTGTTCTCAGTGGCCACCTCTCTCCCTGCCCCTCATTAGTGTAGGGCTTGGCATGCCAGCAGGAGGGAGCCTCAGCATGTCTATGCCTTGATCGGATTTGTCAAGGCTCCTTCCCTTTTCTTCCTGTTCATTGAGGTCTGAAACAAAGCAAACAGAGAGGAATTCCAAAGAATAGGAGTGAAGGAAGAGAGGAACGCTGGAGTGACAGGCTGCCCCTGCACACATGCACCCCCTGCCTTGGTCTGGTGGGGCAGAGCTGGTGGCAGAGCATTTCGGGAGGTGAGGCCATTCCTTGCATTCCCATTCCCAGCTCTGGCACCAGCTGCCTTTCCCCTGTGCTGTGAGGCTCCTGTCCTCACTGCTCAGGTAGCTTCTGGAGCCTCAGGCTTGCTGCCCGCTCTGCACAGGCACGTGCACCTGAGCACGGCTTCAGGGAAGCAGGCCATTATTTGAACTGCTTTGTTTGTCTTGGGCTATGGTAAAAGGTTTCCCTCTGTACCTGTGTCAGGAAATTTTCCCCTGCCAGGCAGATCCAAAGAAGCCCGACATGGAGCTGAATGCCCTGCCCAGGTGCCAGGGCGGTGAGGCTCTGGCACCTCCCCATCTTGGAGCCAGATAAGTGCTGGAACAAGGCCCTTTTGTGCAGACAGGTGTGTGAAGTGGGAGACAAACGTGCTCTAGCACTCATATTGTTTCCCAGGAGGCAGGAGACTCAGGAGGACAGTCATGACCAGCCAGACAAAGCTGCCACAGGTAAGCTTTGTCCAGTCTGATAGATCTCCTTGCTCCCTCCTTTGTCATCCCCAGGCCATCACACTGTTTGCCCTTCATCGTGCCCTGGACCCTCCCATGGACTGGATCAGGGAAGGCAACAGGATGCTCAACAGCCCCAGTATAAAGCACTTGAGGTGAAATACATCTCTACTAGTAACATTCTAGCTCCTCCTTGCATTTAAGCCACAAGGAACAGCCTTTAAGCCACAGCCTCTTCTTTCCTTTCCTTATTCCTCCTTGTTCTCTACCTTCTGGCAATCTTTGCACCCCATGGTTTAATTAAAGAGCAGAGCAAAGTGCTTAGACTCCAAAATGTGCAGATTAAGAGGTTACTAATCCTTTTCCTCAATGGGTGCTCACATCCTGTCCAGCCTGTTATCATGCTTCTGTTCCCTGAGTGGAAACTTGGCCAAACTTGAGACCTCTACCTCTCTTCCTGCTTGCTGCACTGAGGAGGAAGGGCAAGGGGTGACAGGAGAGCCATGGGGGAGAAGCAAAGCGAGCTGTGGGCTTACAGAATTCTCGAGGTGGGTTTGTGGTCAGCTCTGCCTATCTTTGCTTTTTGTGTCCTGTCTGGTTTTGGTACTCCAGGAGCAATAAAGCAGGGGTTTGGTGTTTTTCTTTTGTTTTCGTTGGTTTTTGGTTTTTTGAGTGCTGTCTTCCTGTTCTGACAAAATAACCTTTCTGCCAGAAGAAGCAACCGCTTCCTTTTGTGCATGTGCTTGTGTGTTTATTTGGGGGATGGTTTGGTTCAGGTGTGTGCCTTCCCTGGGCATACACCCCTCTCTTGATTTCCAGGAGTCTCTTCTGTGCTCTTGTTCCCAGTGTATGCCCAAGTGCTGCAGCACTGCTGAAAGAGCAGGGCTCCCTCACAAGAGTGGGAGGCTGGTGCCTGGCGGTGAGTGCTGCATGAGGCTGTTTGTATTCTTATCTGGAGAGGCTGAGATGCCTTTATAAGACATATGGTGTCAGTGAGAAAGGGAAGGTGGAGTATTTGTGCATCCAGCTGGAGGCACAAGGAGGGAAGAGGGAGTAGTGAGGATTAGTGTGGTGGGAAGGGCAAGACTCTTCCTGGAAGCATCCTGAAAGACCTGATCACAGAATGGTCTGAGCTCTTATGCCTCTCCTGGTGCAGGCTGGGCACTGCACAGAGGTTGCTGTGGATTGCAGAAGACATGAGCTTTTGTCCTCAACCACTAATCTGCTGCTTGGTTGAGTTGAGCTATGCTGTTTCTCCCCTGCCTTTGTCCTTTAGTGTGCTAGTTCAAGGTTTAGCTCAGCAGTGTGAGAAGCTCCAGGGACGGGAACACAAGGAGCAGCAGGAAGAGAGGAGGGCTAGTAATGGTTTGGATTTTGGGAGTATTCTCCTTTCCATTGTGTGGCTTTGGGAACTGCCTCCCCTCTGGGATCCACTTCCCCTCCTTTTTTTGCCCCCATCAGTCACTACCTTATTTCCAGTTTTCAAAATATGGGGTTTTTTGCAGGTAAGTTTTGTGTCTTAGCCTGGACAGCAGTTTTTCCTCCACAGTGTTGTCAGAACCTCTTGGCAATGTGCAAGCTTCTCTGTAGCTCAGAATCACTTCTGGTCTTAAAAAATGCCCAGGGCACCCTGAGTGGATGGCACTATTGCTGCTTGGGTTTTTTAAAGCCAAGCCATTCTGGTTTGCTATTTATAGTGCATGGATGAGCTCTGCTTTCAGCCTCGCTTGGGCACTGAGGGCAGTGGTGCCAGGAATAGCTCTGGACAGGGAAGATATGGGAGTGGCTGCTTGAGCACAGCTCCCAGTTTGGGCTGGTCCCTTGTGGAAGAGGTACCAGGCTGCATCCGTGAGCGCAGCTGCTTTTCACGCAGACGAGGGGGATTGCCTTTCTTTGTCAGTCAGTGCCTTGTGTGTGCCTGGCTGCTGGACAAGAGTTTGGCACTGTGAGAGATGAAATTTGGAAGAGTTGCTCCAGTGACCAATACTAGCAGGACTAGTGAGAGACCATGGTGTCACACGCCAGTGGCATGAATCTGTATCAGCAGAGGATTAGGTTGGTTTTTAGGAAAAACCCAGAGGGTGGCTGTGCACTGGAACAGGCTCCCCAGGGAAGTGGTCACAACACCAGCCTGAGTCCAAGAAGCATTTGGACAATGCTGTCAGGCACGTGGTGTGATTTCTGAGGTTGTCCTGTGCTGAGCTGGGAGCTGGACTTGATGATCCTTGTGGGTGCCTTCCAGCTCAGGATATTCTATGATTCTGTGCTGGGCAGTTGGCATGGGAAGCCCTGCCCCTAGCATGTCCTCCAAGCAGTGATAATGACCTTGTGTGTCCTGAATTGCTGCACACTGGGCGGGTGGATCCCTTGTGGTGGGGTACCTGCCATTCCCTGCACAGAGCCCTGCTCTCCTCCCCCTGGGACTGAGGGAGCTCAAGCTAAGGTCTGAAAGGAGCCTGCAGCACAAAA